>JACEIK010001231.1:294773-306355 GCA_018107945.1 Datura stramonium
GTATTAATCAAAATAATACATTATAATATACTATGATATAATACAATATATTATGAAATAATGATGAAAACTTTATTTTAATATGACAGTGGTCAGCCTTTCACTCTTATCACTCAAAGTGATCTCTTCCTATATAACCTGCCCGTGTTTTTTCTCCTCCTCCATCCACCATCGCAAGCATGGAGGCGAAATGCACGCAACCACCCTCCTCCGCCGTGAAAATCAGACGAGCCACCAGCTCCGATGGAAGTGGAACCGGAACCATCATTCTCGGCAAGTACCAACTTGGCCGTCTTTTAGGCCGTGGCAGCTTCGCTAAAGTCTACCATGGCCGCTGTTTAGATGACAATACCAGTATCGCCATTAAAGTTATAGACAAAAAATCCACCATTGCCGATGCATCCATGGAACCCCGTATACTCCGTGAAATCTCCGCTATGTGTCGTCTTAATCATCCCAACATAATCAAACTGAATGAAGTTTTAGCTACAAAATCCAAAATCTACCTCGTCATGGAGATCGCCACCGGGGGAGATCTTTACACCAAGCTCAACCACCGTGGCCGGTTCTCCGACTCCACCGCTCGTTTTTACTTCCACAAATTAGTCTCCGCCCTCCATTTTTGCCATCAAAATGGCGTCACTCACCGCGACATTAAACCTCAGAACATTCTCCTCGACCAAAATAACAACCTCAAGATCTCCGATTTCGGGCTCTCCGCCTTGCCGGAACAGCTGCAAAACGGCCTCCTTCATACAGCTTGCGGTACCCCAGCTTATACTGCTCCGGAGGTAGCATACAGGAAAGGGTACGACGGCGAAAAGGCGGATTCGTGGTCTTGTGGGGTAATTCTATTTGCATTTCTATCTGGGTTTCTTCCATTTGATGATAGCAATTTATCGAACATGTACCGTGCGATACATCGTCGCCAGTTTCAATTTCCTGATTGGGTTTCAAAATCAGCTCGGAGTATAATAAACAAGCTGCTTGATCCTAACCCGAGTACTAGATTAAGCATTGAGCAGCTAATGAAGCTTCCATGGTTCAAGAAATCTGAGCTGAAACAAGAACAGTTGAACCATTTGAGTGAATGTGTATTGGAAAATAGTAGCAAAAATTTGGGCAGAGTAAATGCGTTTGACATAATATCAATGTCATCTGGGTTGGATTTATCTGGGTTATTCGAGAATGGAACGAGCAAGAAAGAGATGAAGTTCACGACGAGTGCTCGAATTGGGGATGTTGAAGAGAAGGTGATGAAAATTGGAGAAGAAGGAGGGTATAAAGTGGAAAGAGAGAAGGGTGGGGGAATTGGTTTGGTTAAAGGGAGAGTAGCTTTAATGGTGGAAATCTTGGAGGTGGCAATGGAGTTGTTGTTGGTGGAGGTTAAGGTTGTTAATGGAGGATTGGAATTTGAGGATTCTCAATGGAAGGAATTGAAATTTGGGATGAAGGATATTGTAGTTTCATGTTACAATGATAGGTCTTGAGTGGGGAAAGGTGGAGGATTGAACTTCTTTCTTTTGTTTCCACTGGCTCGACTAATCTGAATTCATCATTATATAGTGGGAAAGGCTTTTGACAAATTCACCTCACATAGGTTTCACTATGCGAGAAACCGCTTCTTACGAGTTCTAGTTTCTTCATTCTTGAAACTTGAAACTAGTCCATTTCTTCATTCTTGAAACTTGAAACTAGTCCACTATAGTAGGAAACGCTTTCTATGAGTTTCTTCATTCTTCGAGCTTGACACTGATACTTCATATGAGTTTCTTCGTTCTTCGAGCTTGATACTGATCCACTGTAGTAGGAAATGCTTCCTATGGCTTTCTTCATTCTTAGAGCTTGACACTGATCCATTGTATTAGGAAGCGCTTCCTATGACTTTCTTTATTCTTAGATCTTGACGCTCAATCCACTACAATGGGACACGCTTCTTACGAGTTTCTTCATTTTTAGAGCTTGACGCAGACGCCGGCGACGGAGTTGTAATTGGTAGCTAGCCATCTCTGATACTTTTGAATGTATAGGCATGTTGTTCTGGTTGGGAGTTTAAGATCTTTTTAGTCTTTGAATAATATTTTGTAAATAGAAGTCCTCTTCTTGATTTGTAGTTGCAAATATGTTTTCACTAGAACCTTCTCATAAGAAATGAGCATGTTAATTTGATCTATGATTTTTAGTTGCAAATGTTAATCGTGATTAAGCGATACAAGTGTATGCGCAAATATATCAATTATCCATTGATTTGATGTAAATATCGAGTGTGAGAGAGAAAATCAAAACACTTAAGTTTTTATCAAAGGGGCAATAGGGTTGGTATGCAAGTTTTTACTCTTCACAATCGATATTTATCTCAATAGTTGCATGATATGTATTTACGATAATTTTTATATTTTTAGAAGGGTAAAGATACTATAAGTAGTTATCCGATCTGCATATTATAATTTTCTTTTTACAATTGAATCTATTTGCTTGAATCTAAATACACCCCTGATAATTACCGCCAACCACTCACACAATTACAACTACTATCACCACCATCACAACCACCACCGTCACCAGTCATTACCATCACAACCATACTAATCATCTATCTTATAGAATTAAAGAAAGTATGCAGAACGTATGCCGTCTTAGCTCAGCGGTAGAGCGCGTGGCTTTTAACCACGTGGTCGTGGGTTCGATCCCCACAGACGGCGTTCTTTTTATTTTAACGAAAGAAAATATTACTCTTTTACTACCATTCAAGTTTCTGCTTGAAAGTTATGCACGTATCGCTGAAGTTTAAACATTTCCGAAAGTATGAAGTTCATATTTATCTGAACTTCAAACAAAAATGTCTTAACTAAAGTACTATGTGACAAGGATTTTCTTTTATCTTTTTAGTACATCTTAGAATCAGCTAAAAAGACACAAACTGAATTAATAAACCAAAATATTGTCTCTGCAAAGTTATAAAATTATTGTCAAAAATGATCTCTCCAACTTGGTAAATTGTGATGTACAATAAATCATTCAATTAATATCAGAAGAATCGGGTCTTTAAAGAGGAAACCATCTCTTGTGCTCCGCTTATAATTTGAATAGAAGAAAACGACTCTCTGCAAATCTCGTGTCCTGTGTCGTTTTCTTTTGTGGGTAAGGGGTCATAAATGGATTGTGACTTTTGGTTAAGACATGAATCTATTTGCAGTACTTCTTAAGCCACACTCCAATGTTTAGAAAGCTTTCAAAGTCAGACTGTGGTCTGCAAAAGAGATGTGTATTTGTAAGTTGACAACATTAAAAGTGTGAGAGTGGAATGTAACTCAAAAGTAAAAGCCTATGTTGCTCGGACTCTTCAAAAATGTCACCGGATGCGTGTCGGATCTTCCAAAGTTAGTCCATTTTTGAAGCATCCGATACGGGTTCGGCAGCATTTTGAAGAGTCTGAACAACATAGCATGGGGCCATTTTACCTATCAAGTGCATGATTGTCCTCGGGGAACACGATGACTTTAACCTCCACGCCTTTCTCCTTCAACGCCCGTGCATACTGCACGCGATAAGAGTGAAAAGCATACACTTTCTTGAGTTATACATTGAATGGGAATAAAACTTTAACTTAAAATGCCAATTGTGCTGGAACAAATAGCCCACTTTGTGGGGTTACACTAGGTTGTTGTTGTTGTTGTTGTGCCGGAACAAATAGTACCGTAAAGGTTCCATTAGACCACATTAGCATAACTGGTGTACAAACAACAAGTAAACCGCCTTCATCTCACAGATTTACGTGGTTTACTGATTCCTATTGCCGATTGGGCATCGGCAGATAAAACATTTTTAGTCCACAGATGATTGGCTACCTTGACAGATACTATTTTACAACAGTTTCAGTAAGTGTAGGTTGCCCTGTAAATAGAGCTAACTAGATTCCACAAAGATATGGTCATATTATGGATGGATCCGTAGTTTTTCTTTTTTCCTCGTTTTGATTGTTCATGGATGGATCCATAGTTGTTCAAAGAGAACCAAAAGGTAAGTGAAATAGACCATGCATCGACAGACATACATAACCAATAAAGGGTGCAACTAGGAAATATGATATGGAGTCACGATGGATATTCATAACTGCAAACTTGCTCAAACCATTTGCATTTTAGAATGAAACCTTATGTTAAAACAAGCAACTAGAAAGATGACAAGAAATCTCACTTGCAACCCGGTAGACATTGGTACACGGAGGTCCTTAGCACCTAATAAGAAAAGCGTAGGAGTTCTGACCTGCAAAATTGGCAAACACAAGGATATTGGAGATGCATTCCTGAAAAAAGGATCTGTGATTCTTGAATCTAGCATGATTGTATAACTTCAGTTTTTTCTCCAATTTAAGCATTGACCTTCCTAGAGAACTAAAAAAAAGAAGAAAAATCGCTTAACATGGAGGAATGTCGAATCCAGATTTAACAGAGCATACCTTAGAGATGTGTAGAATTGGTGATTTTTTGTAAAACGCGTCAAGGTGTTCAGCTGAAGTAGCCTCTGTAAAACTTGATTTCCCCTTATCTCCAAATGTCTCTGCATAGCACCAATCAGGTATATCTGATGTACCGACCATCAAAGCGAGGTTGCATACAGGGTTCCTTGCAACTGCTGCTGCAAACTTATCTGGTGCCTGCAGAAATAGTAGTAGAAATGTCAAGCAATAGTCCTTAAGAAAGACAAGCTTGTCCAGCTTCCTCTTATGAAGTGCCGCAAATGTTTGTACAAAGCTGTTAAGAGCCACAAGTTAAGAAAAATGGGTACATAGAAACCATAAAGACGGTGGCATATTAGGAAATTGATAGACCTGGCCAATCAAGTGAGTTGTCAAAAATCCACCATGGGAACCACCGAGCACAGCTATTTTAGATGGATCTGCCAGTCCCTTTTCAATGACATGATCGATAGCAGCAAGCACATCATTAACATCCTGCAGATTAGGGAAAAAAGAAGAACACTCTTAGGTTCCAAATGCTTAATATATTATGAAAAAGAAGGAATTGCATTTCATATAACAAAACCATTCAAGCCGAAATAAAATCAAGGAAGAAACCTTTTTACAGGAAAGAAAATGAAAAGACTGAAAACATGTACCTGTGATCCAATTTTCCCAAGAAGAGATTGTACTGCTTCCTCGCCAAAACCCAAGGAGCCTCTGTGAGAAGGAGATGATATAAAAAAGTGCTTAATCAAAGGCAATTACTGCAGCTTACCCAAAAAATATATATATAATACATACAGCAAATGAGATATTCAGAAAACAAAAGCTATGAACTTTTCTGAACTGCCTTAAGAATGAGAGCAGCAATACAGCTGCATTGTTACCCTCAGAAGTAAACTGAAAAGGGTGAAAAGAGGGGAAGAAAGAGATAGAGAAGGCATCCACTAGAGAAAAGAGCTTAACCAGAAGCTAGCTCATATATAAATAAAAATGAGGTCACAAGGACCATCAGAGAGAGAGAGAGATTGGGGAAAATGCACCAGAAAAAAAAAAAAAAAAAGCTTAACCAACAACTCTAGTCAGAGACTAGCTCATTTGCAAAATGAAAACCTCCCAGAGGTCAAAAGGACTATCTAGTCCAGGACACTGAAGTAAAGCAAAGAACAGAAAGTAGGTGAACTGCAAATTTCAGTTGATGATATTTTTTGGAAGATATAGCAAGCAATCAATTCAACTTCAAAAATGAGCCTGTAACTAAATGATAGATCCATAAATACATAGTTTCACTAGGGCGAGCAATTGAAATAACTACGCTTAAACCAGAAATTAACAAAGGGAAGACTACTCTTCCATACACATTCAGAAGTAGACTTCAATCCTCCCACCACACTCCAGGACTCCTTCCTTTTCTCTGCTTTTACTGCCTTTCTTGGCTGTGACTAGTGGATAACCTATAGAGCAATCATTTCAACTCTCAGTATTATTTTGCCTTAAAAAATACAATAACAACTACGCCTTAGTCTCAAGAAAGTTGGGGTCGGCTATATGAATCCTAACTGACCATGTTCCCCATTTAAATTCATCTCAGGCCAACATTACACAAAATAAAAAGTATTAGAAGTTCTCTAAAGTTCCTGCCAGCATAAAAATACCTAATAAGAAAAATTCCTTAAAAACATAGGACCTAAGGTAAACGCATTAACATGACTAAAATACATTCACAACTAATTGGTTTCACCTGTATAAATAATTTTCTTTCATTGTGCTCTACTTTTCGCTAAGTAAGCCCCACTTCCAATTTCCAAGAGATTGTACGTCTTTCGAGACAACTTCCTTTCATACGATTTTAGGTCTACCTTGTCCCCTTTAACACCTTCGCTCAGCATGGTTACACACCTACTGGCTGGTGCACTTGGAGATTGACGCAGGACATAACCATGTTACACCAAAGAAACAGTAAGGAGATGCATTTGTACTTACTAATAATTATAGATTCAAACTTGCTCTTAAAAATTCGCGCATTCTTTTCCTTCCAAATAGTCCTCCATAATTTAGGCATATTTTATAACTCTATTTTTAGATATTTGAATTATATTTAGCCGAATCCCCACACCCGTAACCATACTTAGATCCGTACTCCCGAATCTTAAAATGTAGATCGTGAAGGATCCGACCTCTAGATCCAGATCCGTACCACAAACCCGCACCCAAGTCCGAGCAGCTTAAACCTTAAATGCACAAGAATAAAATATGCAGTCATCCAAATAAAAAACTTGCACAGGGATCATGAAGAGTTTCATGATGTATAATATTAACATAGCATCTCATACACATCACATTTTTGTAGTCACTTTTCATGTCATCTTACATCTACAAAAATAAAAATATACGGATATCCAAATAAAAACTTGAAAAGAAAGGCATATCTCACGACCTATAATATTAGTCTAGCATCTCATATACGTTACTAGTATTTCACAGTTGGTTTATGTTTCAGCAACCATTTGAATATGTGAGGCATGAAGAAAGAAGTCAGTTATGTTGGTTACCTATAATTTACAATCAACAAGCTATAACCAAGTGAAGAAAGGAAAGCCAAGGACTTTGAGAAGCTTGACAATGAAACAGAATGAGGACCCCCGTGAAGGACTACAATCAGCGGATCGCACACGTTACGGCTCTGAGGCTTGGAGGATACAAAGATAGCCTCATACGGCTTGCTGGCACCTAACAAGGATAAAACTCATTGAAGATTATAGTAGAAACAGCAGAGATTAGTACTAGAAGGATCCAAGCATCTATTGATCTGCAGATAGCATAAGAGGTCACAATCATGTGTCGTTCCATGATTTTATTAAGCGGCCCTTAAGCTCAACGGGGTTCTTAACCACCTAGGCATTCACGAGACACTTCTGTGAGTAATCAGACAGCTTGACAGATAAACAAATGTTCAGTTTATTCAGCCTGGAGCCATGTTTAAATTACAAGTCGCACCATAAACTACAATATCCGAAACTTTTGTTAATACATCGTTTAATAGCTTTCCTGTCCTAATTTTCATCAAATGCTGATTCTGAAAATTAAACTAACTGGAAGTGGGAACCAAAGCTTAGTAGATATCATGCAATATGGCCCCAGGTCTCTAAGCTTCTATCCCCTTTCATATTAGTTTATTGACACATCTTATAGTGCAGTTGTACTATGCATACGATGTATTGATTTTGGTGCAATTGGTATGAATAATAAAACCTTGTCTGCATAGTACACTGTCACTTCTTTTCCTGGAGCTTCTAAATATATGTTTAAGCAAGACACATTGCTAATACACTTGGTAGCAGGTCCAAAAGAAGAAAAGTAAAGCTGCTTGGCTGCATGTGTATCCATCAATTAGGACAACAGTTTGATAAGTGTAAGCATAGTTCATATTACAGGTTCAAATGGTGATTAAAGGAAATGTGTTATAGAAAAACAAGGGAGATGCAGCCCATGTACCATCAAAGAAACATATGTGATAAGGTTATGGCAAGAAGTTGGTCTCTATATCACTATACATAAACCCCTCCTAAATACTAAAGGTATCCATGTCCACCAGTAAGCAAGTCTTAGTGAAGACTATGATAAGTTATTACCTTTAGTAAGGTTCTTAGAGATATCCCTGACAGGAATCTTCATAATACTAAATTGGAGCGAAGACAGCAAAGACGTAACCTGTGAGCATAGTTGGGAACATTTAAATTTCAGAAAAGCCTTCCTAACAAGAAAAGCCCTAACAGAACAAACTAGACGAAATAATAATAAAGGAAAACAAAAGAAACAGAGAAAAACAGACTAACTTTTTCAGAGCATCTAGATATGGGGCTTGAAACATCTAACCAACTCCATGAAGCCTCTGTGGATGCCTTACGGGCAAGGGAACCATACTTGATTGCAGGAACATCAACGGGACTACTACAAACTTTAACCAGAGAAAAATGTCAGACTCTTTGATTAATGGGAATACTATTATAGGAACCAATATGAAGTAAAGTATAAACATTGATTCTTACCAGCTATGATGTTGTCACCATCTAGTGCAAGCACATTCCAAGAGAAGCTAGAGTCTCCAGAGCTAATCCGCGATATGTTTCCACTGTTATTTTTTATAAAGACGCATTTCACTATTATTAACTCATTGGTACAGAAAAAGATTTCATGCCATTCAGATTGAGTAGCAAAATATTTGGTTACCTTATCACATTTACTGAAATTATTACTTGTGTGCTGCCCCAGATAGAAGATAAGATCATAGTATATCCATCGGAAAGCCAAGGTCTACTAAGAAGACTAAAGCAATAAAGTCCAGGGAAGCAGCCATCTTCAGGACAGATCACAACAGGAATCTGCAGTTGCCACTTGCAGCATGAGTAGGTGTACGGATTGTAAGATAAAGCTCGAAATTAATAAAAAGTAAACAATACTACTAGAATGGCTAATAATAACTAGCCTCAATGAGCTGATGCAAGTAATCAGGACCACAAAAAGTGAGTGTACCACATCAACAATTTTAGCATCTGGAGTTGGCTTTCCGCTGAATGACCAATCAATCCTATGAAGTGAATGAGTTGCAGAATGTGCCCAAGAATCTACTGAACTTCTAGCGGACAAAAACATAAGCAATTTTCCATCGGGGCTGCAAAGTTTATTGAAAAGACCAGTTAGTTCCATTCTATCAAGCAAAGTAGCTGCAGAGTTAAATGACATGAGAAGCTGAAAGATTCCTTACGCGAAACCAACTGATGTTTTTCAAATGTTATCTTAAAGAGAAGGAATAAGGGGAATGACTTCTTCATCCACACATCTCCTCTTCCCTTTTTTCTACCTTTTCTCTTCATTTTTTCCTCTCCTTTTTATTCTGGGGGGTGGGGGAGGGAGTTAGCCAGACAAGTAATTCAAGACAAACCTGAAACGAGGAAAGAAAGCACTACTTATGCTTTGTGTCAGCTCAGTTGGAGATACATCACTGGCTGCATTAGTTCTGAAAGTGACAAAAAGTCAACTGAGACTACAAAAACAGCCTAGATCAAATATGAAGGAATTCTCCACTAGCTAAGTCCCCTATATACTATACATTTATACAGAAGTTGATGTATTTAATCCATAACATTTCATTTCTAGTACTAGCAAATTACTTACCCAGATTTAGGGACTTCTAACTTTGAAAATGGAGCTCTAACAGCATACAGAGCACAAGGCCTGTTATAGCAATATTTTATACCCAACTTTCTAGTATCTGATGGCCACCCAACAAAAACCAGATACTGTTGCAAGCCTTCACTGGATGGAGCCCATACAACTTGTCCAACACTCAGTGACTTCCCGATTCCTTCAACAGGACGCACTTCTCCACTGCACAAACCTTATATTTAGGGCTTCTATCCAAAGACATCAAAACTCGATCCTTTTACCAGTCTGATATAAGAAAATATAATAACTGTCAGACCTGTTGACATCAATGACGAAAAGAGCAGGTTGTCTTTTTCCAGCATAGGTTTCCCCCCACTCCTCTTCCCAGTCCCCTTGACCTTTCCAGCTCCCACAATCCTTATCTGTAGAATTCTCTTTCTTATAACCAAAAGTAGTAAATGTAGGCTTCGAGGGAGCTGGCTCCTCAGCGACATAAGCAATAAGAGTTTCATCGCTGTTCCATGATATTCCCTCAAACCTGCATTACCAAATATTAACACATTGATTCTATGAATGGGGAGGTGAAGTAAAGTGATGAATAACTTACCATCCATCTGAATATACAGAGCCATGGACAGAAGCAGGAACACAAAACTCCTTTTCCACCAGAGATGGACCCCAAATTTCAAACTTGGTAGGAGAATCATTTTCAGGATTTCTAACTACAAGAAGCTTTGAACCTGAAGGTGATGGAATCATCATAGAAACATTGGACAGCTCAATAGGGAATGCAGACCACTGAAAGCTTACAGCATTTGTACTTCCTTTTGAAATATGACAAGATAATATGTATCTCCTCTTCTTGTTGGCTAGGAGATTTGGTTGGCTCAACGAGAACATACCCTGGGAACCTTTTTATGCAGTGAAAAGGTAAAATAAGGGGTTACAAACTAACAACAGTGAAAGAATAAAACATCACATATTAAGTGGGAAGGCAAGAATTTAACTGGTACTACACCATTTTTCATCCTCCAGGTCAGATTTATAATTGTTCATCTACCAAAAAAAAAAAAGAAGAGAATGAAGCATTAAAGGAATCCTACCACCATCAGATTTGAAAGTCCATGCCTTGTCAATGGAGGGGATACTAGTGAAATCTTGGAGCAAACTAGATTGAGAAGAGTATTCTTCCTCAAAACTCGCATCCAAACCCAGAGGAAATTCTTTAGGAGAGCTGGCTCCCACATTATTCATTTTGGAGAAAACTGAGAAACTTCGTCTAGTAACCAAACACAAAAAAGAAGACCAATTAAATATAGAAAAATTCATAGTGATCCAGAAATTCCAGTTTCCAATCACAGAAACAATATCAGGAAACTGTAGACCCTCTCTCTACCCCTTCCCAGCTCTGATATATACAGAAAACTGGAGTCTAACAGTGATGGGCACATTTCATCTTTAATGCTTACAGAATGTCAGGACAAGATGGGGTAAGTGACAAAGAAACAAACAAACAAGTGTTTGTAGTTCATTCATGAAAGTTTTGAGATTGGTGGTGAAAGAAACTCAAAAAATAATAACTAAATACTACATAATTTTGATTTTCCCACTACTCATTGGACAAATGGAACTCCTCTTTTATTTTCTTGCTTTTATTGGAGAAAAAAAAAGGAATCTTTTTTCTGGTAATGTGCAACTTGGTTCAAGTAAAAGTATGATCTTTTCAGAATCATTCACAAGAATAAACATTTGCTCCAAGTTTCAATTCCGTAACCCCCACATATTGAAAGTAAAAAAATCCTAAAAGAAGAGAGAAACACCTACAATATGCTAATCCATAGTCGATTAATAATTGTACTATGTAATTTTTCTCCTGATCAGTGCACTATTTTCAATTTTTGCATAAGGCAAGCATCTATATACACTTCTTACTTATTTCATACAAGCAAAATTG
>JACEIK010001232.1:86761-101455 GCA_018107945.1 Datura stramonium
TCTGCCCCGGCTCCTTCCGCGATGGTTCGACGGATTTCTTATCCGGTCTTTCCCCGGGCCTTTTCCTAGCATGTATGGCATTCAAAAACTCTTAACCAACTTGTGAATAGGCCATCTACATGTTGAGAATTTTACGGGGTGTAACAGTTTATGCCTAGGCGTTTGTGAAATTATGAGAAGGCCCTTACTAATTTGCAGGAATTAACTGCTAAGTGACCCTAACGGGTGACCTGACGACTCGTCAGGATGGGCAACGACTCATCGTGTCACCCGTCAAGTAGAATTCCCCATCCTTAATTAAATTTCCACAGGCTCGCTCATGACCCACCTCACGAGTGGTTGGGACTAGCCGCGACTCATGGGGTCCTGTTTGTTAGGTACACTGGTCAACCCTTCCCTGTAACCCTTAACCTCACCCCACGGGTGACCTGACGATTTTTGGTAGCTGACCACGAGTCGTTCCCACGCCCCTGGGGACCTCAGCTCCTTAGCCCATTCCGACCTCCCCACGAGCCATCTGACGACCGTGGGGTCTCCTCATGAGTCGTCTAATGGCTCATCCTGCACTGCTGCAATATTTTCCCAAATTTTTCCCATTTGACTCCCGGGTCTGATCCTTAGGTTCTCGGGGTATAATAGGTGGAAGAAGTCCCCAATTCATAACCCCACATACCTGGCTTGAGGAGTTCTTGACACTAGCATGAGACCCAAGAAGAATTGAGAAGAAGAAGAACCCTAGTTTCTTGAGAGCCTGGAGAGAATTAATCTTCAATATACGATATTTTGAGAGGAATGAGAGTTTAGACTAGGTTTACCTTTAAATACCCCTCTTAATAAATCCAAAAAAACTTGGTTTAGGAGTTAAAAGTATAAAAAGTCATGAAAATACCCTTCAGAACTCACATTAAAAATCTTCCCATCCAGTGCCACAACCCCTACTATAATCTGTACCACCTCACCATGGGTCGTGGTGACCCTTCATGGTCACTAGAGCACTACTGGTACAATTCGTAGGATGCTGGCATGGTTACTTGAAATTTTTTTGGTTGTTTCACATATCTTCTGGTTGCCAGTCTTGGTACGAGTCGTACCATACCATCATGAGTCATATTGAGACTCGCACTGAGGGGAAATTCCAATTTTTCTTCTAGTTCATACTCAAAATCTAGGGTCTAGTCTTAGGGTCTTTTGGGTTGTTACATTGTCTCCCCCTTGGAAGCCTTCATCCTCGAATGGAGACTAAATAAGCTAAAAATATAGGGAAAGAGCTGCAATCCCAATACTGATGACATAGACTGAATATTTATGGAGTGACTAACTCTGAACTGAGATACACATAATGAACTGGATTCATGTTCCATACATGCATACTAGAACATGAGAGGTATTGAAGGACATAAAACTTGAAATGAAACTACTAGAGTACTAAGGAAGAAACAAGTACCTCATGCTAAAACTGAGCTGGGAGGGAAGAGGTGAGAGTACTGGCCATCATATCTGCTTTAGCTTCCCACGCAGCTCCTTCAACTAGCTAATTTCTCCAAAGAACTTCCACTGAAGAAAACTTCTTGTTCATCAACTTTCGAACCTGACGATCAAGAATCTCAATAGGAACCTTTTCATTAGTGAGGCTATCCTTCAAACCAATATTCTCTATAGGTATAACTAGAGCTGGATCATCAATGGACTTCTTCAGTAAAGACAAATGGACAATTGGATGCACTGATGCTAAGTTATGGGCAACTCCAACTCATTAGCCATATTACCAACATGCCTCAAGATCCTGTAAGGATCAACATATTTGGGAGGACTCTTGATAGTTTATTTGGGAACGCCTATGGATACTCACAAACAACTGGGACTGACTGAAGAGTCGGGGTTTCGGACATAGAATTCTTAACCCAAATTAAATGATACACACAACCTTGAAATCAACTTCCTAACCTTAATATAGGATACAAAGAAACCAATAGGCACTGTGAAGTACCCTTCCACACAAGGACTCGTTTAGTAGAAAATCAAAATTCTACTATTCGGGTCCTATAATTGACTGGATCATAAAAAGAGTACAACCAATCTATTTCGACGATAACATTGAAGTCAGTCATATCTAACTCTACAAGATTAACCGGGGTGACCTTCTAGAGAATTATAATTGGGCAGTTTCTGTATACACTCAATTCTAAGGCTAACTCACTGACAATAATAGAGACTGAGGAAGGTTTTGAGAGGATTTCAGTACTAACACCAAAACAGATAGCAACATAAGGAGTCACAAAGGATAATGTGGTCCCTTTATCTAGAAATTCATAAACATCAAGATGGAAAACTTGTAAAATACCCATGACCACATCTGGTGAGCTCTCTTGATCTTGGCATAATGAAAGTGCATAGAAATTGTTCCGATGTTATCTTTCACCGGCACTAAAAGAGGCACCCTACTAGGATGGGCAAGCTACTGGAGTTTCTGAAGAGCTGATTGGGCACGGCCTCTACCATCACCCTATATGGCTGAAGGACAATCCTTGAGTTTGTATTCAGGCTTATCACACCCAAAACAAGAATCCTTGCTGATCAGACAGTCTCTCGGGTGGTTACTACCATACCTCCTGCAAGCTAGGAAAGTGCGCTCCCAAAACATGTTCCCTTAACTCTTAGAGCCTGATGCTCTACCCTTGTAATCACCTCTACTCCTAGATGAAACACTAGCTGATGATGGAGCTGGGGTTGATCACCTCTAATGGGTGAGAGCAATGCCCATGACCTGTCCTCTACTGTGGGAACTCAAGTTCCCTGTCCTAGCCCTCTTGGTCTCCCTTTCCTTCTCTTTCAACTTCACCTTCTTAATCTAATGGGCATGAATCATGAGATGAGAGATATCCATGTCATTAATGAGCATTGCAATCCTGCAACCATCTCTGGAGCATACTTCAACAGCCTGGGTGAACTTCAAAGCATACTCCTGCACTATCATATTGTTCAGCTTTAGGTTGATGAATTCTGCAACCTTTTCTCCCCTTATCTCTCAGGGAAAGAATCTATCCAAAAAACTAGTAATAAACTCATCCCAACCAATAGGAACTGTGCCTTACCTATGACCTTTCTTCCACTGTCTGAAAAGAATATGAGCTACCCTCTTCAGATGATAGAAGGCCAAATCTACACTCTCCTATTTGGAAATCCCCATNTCCTATTTGGAAATCCCCATAATATAGGTAATCTTCTAGATCTCCTTAATAAACTCTTGTGGATCCTCGTCCACCTTTTAACCATGATACTCTAGCAGGTTCATCCTGGTAAAGTCTCACACTCTATCCATTTCCACACCCCTATTGGTGTTCATGGGTGCAACTACCTACTGGTTGACCTGGGTCGTCATGGCTTGGGCCAACATCTAAAAGGTAGCCTTGAACTCAACATGAATCACCTACTTATTCAAAGGATCCACTAGACTTGGTTGGGCTGGCTGGTTCTAATTTCCATTTCCATTCCTTCTTTTGTTGGCTCTTCGGGGAGACATTTTTTGCAAACGCGCATAGCACGAGTTAGAAAAATAGAGAGAATTAGACTTTATCGCATGATATAGAACATGAAAGAAAGGGAGTTTCATTAAACATATCTTACCCTCTTCTCATAAGTGTGGAACGTTTTACACTCATGAAAAAGGCTCTACTTAACGCGGCTTTCAGACACCCTAGGACAGACTTAAATCTGATGCTTAGATACCAAGATTTTCCTGACTTGATTATAGACCCCAGACATTACACGACACCTAGAATCATGAATCTCCAAGTTAACCCATGGTACATGCATAACATAAGCATCGACATACAATTAAGCAAAATTAAAACATAAGAGATAGCATAAGAGGAAGTCAAAGATATCATAATCTATCACGCCCCATCTTGGGAGGCGTAACTGCACCTAATACCACACTGGACTATAAGATGACCTAGCTGGACATATACACTTCTGGTGCATACTAGCCACACATATCAAGAAACAAAACAACTATATCTCAACTCAAAACATGGCCTTAAGCTGACAAGGCCACAACATACACTTGCGAAAAAACAACTAACCTAACAGTTGCAATAATAACTTCATCCTATGTGACCGACAAGTCCATCGTGCTTTCTAAATCATAAAAAAAGGAAACACAAGCACATATATAAATATACACAAGCCTATAGGGCTACTAATGGAAACAATTAGGCCCCACACGGCTAACAATATAGTCTAACAAAACCCAGAGTCTACAAGTCTCTAAAGAGTAAAATTGTAACACACCAGAAGTCCTTGAGATCAAACCCCAGCGTTAGATGAAGCTCAACAGAAATTTTCCTCTGAATGAGTCAGCAGGTGATGGCTCGTGTCCCTCAGAATGGAAATGAAGTGGCGGCAAGGATAGGAGATTTTCTCCGGATGAACCTACCCGAATTCTTAGGGTCAAAGGTGGATGAGGACCCGTATGAATTCTTGGAAGAGATTTATAAGATCACTCATATCCAAGTACGTGTTGGAATGACATGACTGTCCAGGAGTACGCGTTGGAATTTACTCGGTTATCCAAGTATGCACCTAAAATGGTATCCGACCAGTGGGCTTGAGTGAGAAGGTTCGTGAATGAAGTGTTAGATTCCTTGGTCAAGGAATCCAGGACCACCATGTTACACCGGGACATAGACTTCCCACACTTGGTGATATTTTCTCAACAGATGGAAGCAGAATAGATGAAAGAAAAAGAGAGAGATGCCAAAAGGGCTAGGACTATAGATCTAGAGTTCTCCTAACAGAGGTCGAGCGGCAGACATCGCTCACATTTCTAGAAGAAATCATTGGCTCCAGCACCTTTGACAGCCAGTGTTCCGTATAAGTCCAGGTGAGGGAGATTATGTACCCATTTTGTATGAGCTGTGGGAAGCACCATTTGGGAGTATGCATGCAAGCTCAGATGTTTGTTTTTGGTACGACAGGGTAGGCCATAAGCACTAAGATTGCGCAGCACTTAAGCGAGGCGAGAGTAGATTCTGGGCCACCTTTTCACCAACTCCGATAGCCCGCCCGTTTTAGCAGGGTGAATCTTGTAATTTGGGAGGAGAGCATCATCAAAACTGATCATATGCCTTAGTAGAACACCAGGATAAGGGAAAGGCGCCGGTAGTGTCCACAGGTATGTTGTGAATCTTGTGTTACCCCTTATATGTTGCCAACCTCAATACTGAATAAGATTCTCTGTTGTGATTGTGGGAAGAGATTGTCGATGTGTAATGTGAATAGCTGTTAGTGTAAGACTCGCGGTGAAGCTTATAAGTGAAAGTGAAGCTAAGAATTTGTAATTTTAGCCTTACTCGAAGGAAGATTCGGGAGCCTTAGAATGATGACTTTAAGCTAAGGTGGAGATAGTGAGTATGTGAAGTAAGTTGGACCTTGAGAATGCTAGTAAGGGAGTTCCATGCCTTAGGAGTTACGGTATGTCGGTCTCTTCATGTTCAAATAGCCTCCCTTGTATTTCTATTAAAGTTAAGATATGTCTATCCTATGTGCAGGTTCCCGAGGTTTAGAGGTAACCGCTTCAGACAGTGATGCCAGACTTTCTCTATGAGTCCTTTATGCTTTAATGTTATGAATCAATTATGTGTGTTAATTCATATTTTTCAATATGGTCATATCGGACTCAATCTTTAGAAGTCTTTTAATCACTCAATAGAATCAGATTTTTCTCATGGATGTGCTCGGCTTTAGATGGCATGAATGATTTGTGCTCATGAATTCCTTCACCTCTGTTAGATTAGATATCCCGAATTCTATTGTTGTATCAAGAAATGATTTGAAAAAAAAGCATCAATCCGTATAAATTCAGTGCTAGATGATGAGAGAAGAATCCTTTTCAGTGTTCTACCTAGTTCTATGTTGGTTTCATGTCCTTCGGTTTCTCCTGCGTCATGGTATGCATGTTCGATGTGGATATTCAGTTTTGGTGTATAAGATTGGTCTTGAGTCATATACTCCATTGGTGTTAGCCGTGATTGATTAATATTGGGATTTCAGTTTCTTCTCTATCATTTCAGTATGTTCAGCCAACATTCGAGGACAAATATTTCCAAGCGAGAGATATTGTAACATCCCGGAAGTCCTTGAGATTAGACCCCGAAGTTAGATGAAGCTCAACAAAAATTTGCCTCAGAACGAGTCAGAGAATGACTCGTCAAGAGACCTAACGTGTCGTTGTCGGACCCATGAGGAATTGTAAGGAGGGGATGGCAAAGCCCAGTGGCCACGGATGACCTGACGAGTCGTCTTTCCTGGAGATGACTGGTTAGGTTGGTCATTGGGTAGAGGATAGGGTCCCCGTGTTAAGTCTTAAGCCGTGTGGATGATGGAAGGAGGTGACGAGTCATTAGGTGTGGCAACGACTCATCATGTCAGTCATTAGATGGGAGAAGTTGTGGCCTTGAAGGAAATTCTAGTGTACTTGTTGAGTTGGTCTAACGAGTCATTGGGGAAAGTAATGATTCGTTATGTTTGTCATGGGATAAAGAATGCTGAATCAGTATAATTTTTCCAGTGTACCTAACGGGTGTGACGACAAGTCGTTTGAGGTGATGACGACTCCTCGCGTTAGTCATGATTCCAGATCAGGCTATTTTTTCAGTTTTTCCCAGGGGTAGTTTGGTAATGTTCGATGCTTCCAGAACTAAAGTGACATTGTATTAGGCTGCTAAGCGACGTTTTTAAGGGTTTTTCATGCCTAAACCTTCATTTTTCTCAACTGTCCTTCTTCTCCTCTCAATATCAAGTTTTCCCCAAGGTTTTCATCAAAGCTTCTAGGGAAATTTTGTGTGGGGTTTCTTCTACCAGGTATGCGGGTCTTTCAACAAGGATAATCTTCCATCCTTGTGCCCCAAAATATTTTATTAAAAACCCATTTTCAATTAATCTAGAAAAGCATGACCTATGGTTTGTGTGATGGGTAAATTCTTTTATATTTTTCTTGAATGATAAAATCTACTTCAATTATGACTTTATTTGGGATATAAATTAATAGGTTGCCTTGAATTGTGGATTAGATGACGAAGATGCAAGGGTGTGGAATGTTTTCATAAATTGGCTTGAGTATTGAATGGGACTTTATCATCGTTCACTTAATTATCGTAGTGATTCATGAACATGATTAAATTGTGTGAATAATGTATGACTATCCCTAAAAACCCAATTATGCCATTGATAATTATGTTGAGATGAGTTTGGAGTTATGGGCTTGAACAATTGAAAGAAAATTATGTGTTATCGCTATGTTTTTGATTAAATTGATTGGGTATGGGGTGAATTTATGAAAATGGCCTAATTATTGAATCTTTATCATGAAATGGAGTAAATTATGAAATGGGTCTTATGAAATGCGAATGTATGTTCCTCTCATGATTTATGTCGTAAATGACGAGGTATGAATTGAATGTTCGAGTTGTTCGTAAATATAAATAAAGGTAGCCATGTATCTTTTATAAAGTATGAATTGGATCTATAAACCATGCATGACCCTATGCTACATAATGAATGAGATGAATTCGGAATTCGTGATATTGTGAAAGTATAATGCATAATGTGAACCTATAGAATGCTCGCTAGTGTAAGAAGCTTGAAGCAGTTGTTGATTTGACTTCATGACTAGGTGAGTTATGATGATAGAGCATGAGAATGATATTGCAACTGTTGGGCTTGTTGTTATTATAAAGTAGCCCCAATCCTGTTGAAAAGAATGTTGTATGATGAAAGTCAGTTAATGTCCTTGTCTCTAATTAGCTGTTGCAATTTAGATTAGCGTCAGTCAGTTGGTATTCTCATTAGCAGAGAATGTCTCCCTAGTCAGTCGGGCTTCTCATTCCCGAGAATATTTCCCTAGTCAGTCGGGACTCTCATTAGCGGAGAATGTTTCCCTAGTCAGTTGGGACTCTCATTAACAGAGGATTTTTCCCTAGTCGGTCGGAACCCTTATTAGTTGAGTCTTTGATCAGTTAGTGATTCCTTAGCTCAGTTGGACTCCCCATAGTAGAGGATGACACCCTTAATGATGTTATTAGCATAAATCAGTTCTGAACGGTTCAGATTTCATGTTTATAATAGACTTAAAATAGTGATAATCACTCTCAGTCATCGTAGTGATGTAGTTCAGTGTGTGATGCTAAATTCAGATTCGACACTTATTAAATATTCAGAATGTGACCCTTATGCATGAGTTCAATGATGTTGTATAAAATGAGATTCAAAGGAAGGTTTTATGTTCATATATGCACATGTGAATTATGCGATGATGGTAGCATGTTTAATCGGTTATGTTAATGTGTTCGGTCAATTCCTTATCATATATTTGTTTATTTGATTATCTATGTTATCTCGCATGCTCAGTACATTTCAAATACTGACCGCACACCTCTTGTGCTAATATCATTTCATGATATAGATTCAGGTCTCCAGGCTCAACCGCGTGGTTAGATACGCTTCGCTCTCTCCCAACTGCCAGTGGTGAGTCCTCATCTTCCGAGGACGTGATTTACGTTCATATTTTCTTATGTTTCAGTTTTCAGACTTTAGGATTTAGCTTGGGGCTTGTCCCAGCAACTCATCAGTTTAGTAGAAGGCTATCAGACTCGTTTAGATAGGTTCAACATTGTAGCTAAGTATTATTAATTTGCTCTTATGGCCTCTATTAGATTCTTGTTATTAGCTTCCGCTTATTCATGTTGTTCGTCATTTCTAATGTTATGTGTTATGCTATGATTATGCCATGGATCGACTTGGATCCTTTCGGGGTTCCTTGTCCTGTGTTGCGGCTAGGGTGTGAACTCGGGTCGTGAAAAAAATATTGTTCGGGACAGGGCTCCGACCTACCCACTATATAGCAAAAGACAGGCAAACCTCTAATTAAAGGAAACTCTGGAGGAAGGGAGCTGACTAGTCTGTTGGAGCTGAACGGCTACTGAGGAGGCCTCGAAACTTGTCTGTCAGAACCTGCAGGAAAGAATGCAGCGCCCCGTGCGTGGGCGTTAGTACCATTGTTCTTAATATGCAAGGCAGAAATAATAATAACTAAACAGAAGCTGATAGAGAAACTAAAAGTAATTAGCAATAAGGGTCAGAAATTAACCTTTACGATTTCACAAATATGAACTATGACTAGCAAGTAATATTCAAACAATAATCTAATTGGGCCCCCATAAGCCTGGAAGGTACAAACAACGTAGAACAACCTACCTGGACCCATAAGCCCCGACAAGTACAGTTCAATCTATATATACCTAATGGTATTACTGTGGCCCAATAGGTGAATGGTAACTAAAACATGCTCGGTCTCTGAAACTGTAACTAAGTCTGTTGGGCTCCTGTAGCTGTGTCTGAGCCTTCTGCACTCATGTAACTGCACCCTGAGCACACTAGGATCAACTGAGGGTCAATAAAGCTATTATGGTATAACGGAAATCCATAGGTGAATAGACTTCAATACGGCCCTGCAGGCCTCAATCTGGTCCTTTCACACATTAAATAGCTCCTATGAGCAATCTGTAGCCCCGTAGGCAAAGATACAATTTAGTAATCTCTAGGTCATTCGTAACGGGAGGAAAAGTTGTATAGGGTTAATATCGACAAGGGATACTATATTATAACCTCAATTCTACTTGTAGCAGCTAACCATAGCATACGTATGCTCGTATTACCACAAATGTACAAGTCATATCAACTACACAATAAGAATAACATGCCGAAAGAGGTTAGGCTTAATATACCTTAAACTCCAATTAATGTAAGCTAAGTGCACCTTCACTACCAAAAGCACCAAAAGGCTGCCTAAGAGCAGCAACTCACAACCTAAACACTCTTCCAATAAGATAAACTAACAGAAAACACAAGACGACATTTATTCGCCTAATTTCCAATGAATTCGACAGTAGGAATTCTAAAACAACAACCTACCAATGCTTACCTACCTAAAATCATCTTAAACAACTAAGAAAAAGGTAGGGATAATGGCTTACCAACTAGTTCAATAAGAACAACAACCAAAATTTCCAAAAATGATGCCAAAACACAAGCTACACAAAGCTCCTAACTTCCCAAAATCAAGAATCGAGTTGGAAATTCTTTCCTAATATTAAAAATCAAAGGAACATGAAGAGGAGGGTTTGAGAGAGGTTCCGGTCGACGTATTTTCTGAAAAATGATGAAAAGTGATTAAACAACAAACTAAATAACTTATATAGGCTGCCACCACCTCAATAGCAGTGTTTCACGCTTCCCAATGTGATGATTTGGTGGCGTGACACGCTGCCATCACGGACCCTCTCTTGCCCTCATCGCCTGCTTGTGCAGTCTCGCGGAAACGCAAATATCTCTCTACTATAAAATTGGATTAATGAACGCTTTAATGCATTGGAAACAGACTTGTAGACCTTTGATTTGATAGGTTGTAGGCTCCATATATCCTTATATATTGGGAGAAAAACTTTGAGGCATTTGGCCTAAATTTCGGAAATCTGAAGAAGGAAATTTGCGATAACTTTTGCCAAATTTCGTTCTACAACCTGATTGAAGTCCAATCTTAAATATGGTAATAGAGTGACTCAAATACCTTGTAACACTTACTTATTAGCCTATTAATTGCACTTAGTCCTACCTCAAAACACAAATTTATCGCTCTAATTATCCGAGGTGTTACATCCTTCCCCACATAGAAATATTCGTCCTTAAATGTAAAATAGATTCAAGAATTCAATCTTATAATAGTAGTTAGAAAATTTTGGTAGAGTCTCCCCTGTAATATGGAGTATCCAAAAACCTAAAATGCAGAAAAGTCCAACCTAGAAGTCTTATTGGATGACACAAATAGTTAAATAGCATAGCTCCGCAATAATAAGGCGAGCAATCAACAATGACAACAAAAGCAACAATATAACGTCTAAATAACTATCTCACCTCAACTGTAACTATTTGAGTTGATGCGCTATCATCCTAGAGTCTGGAGCAGGTGAGGGTATCTAGACCTCATGTTGTCCTAAGCTTCCCAAGTCATTTCTTCTACATTTTTGTTCCTCCATAGGACTTTAATAGAAGCTACATCCTTAGTGCTCAATGTGTACCTACTGATCTAATATAGCAATTAGATTCTCCTCATAGGACAACTCCTCTGAGAGCTGGACATCCTCAACTTGGACAATCCGAGAATGGTCTTCTATGCACTTTCATAGGATCGATACATGAAAAACTAGATGAACAAATTCTAGACCCAAAGGCAATTCTAACTCATAAGCCACATAACCTATCTTTCGGGGGATCTGGTGTGGCTCAATGAATCTAGGCTAATCTTTCCCTTCTTGCAAAATCTCATAACGCCCTCTATCAGCGAAACTCTCAAGATTACCCAATCATCGACATCAAACTCTAAGTCTCTACACCGTACATCGGAATTAGACTTTTGACGACTATGGGCTATCAATAAATGCTCTCTAATAAGCTTAACTTTCTCGTCATACTGATGTATCATGTTAGGTCCAATCAACCCTGACTCACCTGCCTCAAACCATCCTAAGGGGATCTATATTTCCACTCGTATAAAGCTTCATAAGGTGTCATCTTGATGGTAGAATGGTAACTATTATTATATGCAACCTCAATAAGAGGTAGGTGTTCATCCCAACATCCTCTAAAGTCCAGCACACATACCCGTAACATATCTTCGAGCATCTGAATGGTGCGGTGTTCTTGGCCATCTATCTGGGGATGAAAAATTGTACACAAGTTAACCTCCGTCCCTAAACCTTTCTGAAATGACTTTCGAAATCTAGTTGTGAACTGGGCCCCTCTGTTAGAAATGATCGACACTA
This sequence comes from Datura stramonium, assembly GCA_018107945.1. Classification (NCBI taxonomy): domain Eukaryota; kingdom Viridiplantae; phylum Streptophyta; class Magnoliopsida; order Solanales; family Solanaceae; genus Datura; species Datura stramonium. The sequence continues at coordinate 98,638 of JACEIK010001232.1, forward strand.
GGACACCGTGCATTCAGACTATCTCTTTAATGTACAACTCAACATAATCTTTTGCTGAAAACATAGTCCTGACCGACATGAAATGAGCTGATTTCATCAACCTTTCAATAATGACCCAGATAGAGTCATCCATATTGATTGATTCCCATTTCAATAATGTCCCAGATAGACCCAATGCGAGGTAAACCTTTAACAAAAGCCATATTGATTGATTCCCATTTCCACATAGGCACGACTATCTCCTGAGTCAGCCCACCAGGTTTTTGATGTTCAACTTTTACCTGCTGGCAATTGGGACACTGCGCTACAAACTCCATAATATCTTTCTTCATCCTATGCCACCAATAGATCTCTTTTATATCATGATACATTTTCGTCGAGCTGGATTAAGAGAATAACTGGAGTAATGTACCTCTGCCATAATCTGCTAACGAAGCCCTGCCATATCTGGAATGCAGAGTCGACCTTTGAATCTCAAAACTCCATTCCCTATTATGTAAAAGTCTAAAAAACCTTCTTACTATACTTTATTTCTAAGTTATACCAGCCTAGGGTCTTCGTACTATCTCTCTTTCACTTCCACTACCAGAGACGATACTGCAGTATTCTAAATCACAACCTCACTATCCTCTCAATCTACTAATCGAATTGCTAGACTGGCCGACTAGTGCAGCTCTCGAGCTAATTCTCTCTTTTTTGGCCTCAAATACGATAAGCTGACATGGATCTGCGGCTAAGGGAATCAGTTACAATGTTAGCTTTCCCTCTATGATACAAGATATTTATGTTGTAGTCTTTCAGCAACTCAAGCCAATGACGTTGTTGCAAATTCAATTCTTTTTGTGTAAAAACATACTGGAGGATCTTTTGATCAGTAAAGATATCTACATGATCACCATATAAATAATGCCTCCAAATCTTAAAAGCATGAATAGTTGTAGTTAATTCTAAATCATGGGTGGGGTAGTTCTTCTTGTCTTCTTTAGCAATCTCGAAGCCTAGGCAATCACCTTACCGTGCTGCATCAAGACACATCCCAATCCAGTGCCTAAAGCGTCATAATATACCATGTAGCCCGCTGAACCCTCTGGCAAGGCTAATACTAGTGCAGATTTTAATTTGTCCTTCAAACCCTAGAAGCTCTGCTCACAAGCCTTATTCCACTGTAACTTGGTTGCTTTCTGAGTCAGCCTTGTCAATGGTGTTGATAGGGCAGAGAAGCCCTCTATAAATCTTATGTAATAGCCAGCTAACCCCAAAAAGTTGCGAACTTTGGTTGGAGTTGTGGTTCTGGGCCAAGTCCTTACAGCCTCTATCGTTTGCTACTCAACCTGAATGCCTGCATCTGAAACAATATAGCCCAAGAAAGCTACATAATTTAACCAGAACTCACATTTCGAGAACTTTGCATATAACTTGCAATCTATAAGGACCTGGAGTACAGTTCATAGGTGATTTCTATGCTCAACTTCTGAACGTGAATATACTAGAATGTCATCAATAAACACTATAACGAACAAATCTAAAAATGGCCTGAATATGCTATTCATCATATCCATTAACACTGCTGGGGCATTTGTCAATCCGAAATACAAAATTAGGAACTCAAAATGGACATATCTTGTTCTAAAGGCTGTTTTCGAAATATCCTTCTCCTGAACACATACCTAGTGGTATCCAAACTTAAGTCAATATTTGAGAAATATTTTGCCTCCTGCAACTGATCAAACAAGTCATCTATTCTCGGTAGAGCATACCTGTTCTTTATAGTAACTTTATTCATCTGCGGATAATCTATATACATCCGCAGTGATCCATCTTTCTATTTTATTAATAAGACTGGCGCACCCTTGTCATGATTCAAATGTAGACTCGGATCGTAATATGAGACAAGGAAACCGAGAGACTCTAAGTTGACCCATGACATGAACAAACATCAAACTCAATTACCAAACTGAAGAGTCAACATAATAATCTTAGCGGAAGTTTGAAATAAGAATAACATCATAATATTTGAAGCTGACTGCATCCTTTTGTCGGAAAAGCCTCTAAACATGATGAGTTTATGGGACAAGACCCCTAACTAACTCAACAAAGCTGAAAATGAAAATACATAGAGAAATCTAAACAAGCATGGTCCTCGAGAAATAAGAACTCACCACAGCGTAAGATGCTAACTCTGAAAAAAACTATGAACGGGGCTGAGCTTGAGTGTCAGGTCTTTTATCTTAAAACGATACAACATGGAGTATGCGGTCAGTACGTGGAATGTACCGAGTATGCAAGGTATGTAAAACTGCTTAGAGAAGTAAAAATCGTTTAAGAACATGCATAATGTAAAACATAAACATTAAGAATCTGAGAGTAGGGCTTGCATGCATTCTTTACAAAATCATGTTTTCATCATAACATAACATAAAATCATAACTGAATCGATTGATTGAAAGCTAAAATCTGATAGCCATGAGTAATATTGAATATTGAGTCAAACCTGCTTTAGAACATATATAGATATATAAATCTCATGGATGAAGAACATGCATGACTGAAATCATGAGGAACAATGGGAGACTCGTCTTTTAACCGACATACCACGATAGAGCTTACGTGGTCCCAACTATCACACTCTAGTGGGTAGAGTCGTCCAAAGCCTTTCTAGGGCTAGGGATGATACCATGATATCGATATCAAGCTCGTGGGCTAATAGCGCAGGGGATAGCTGATCAGGGGTATATTTATATGCCAAATCGATACTCAAATGCATCGCTTTTGCCTTGTTTATCCAACAATGTGTGTACATTCTCATGTAAATTGTAGG
>JACEIK010001232.1:117960-134343 GCA_018107945.1 Datura stramonium
CAACATACCTGATGGTAGCTGATTCTTAAACTTCTTTGATTGCCCAAGAGGAATCGAAGAGAATTTGAAGAAGAATAAGCTTGATCAACCTCTCTCACATTCTACCTTTGCATGCATGAATGTAAATGGCCTAAAATGAACTTAACCCCTTTAAAAGTCATCATTCATAACTCAAAACAACGTAGTTTAGGCCTTAGGATATTAGGAATTACGAAAAAGACCTTAGTAAATTCACAAAAAATAATTGCTAGCTAGTCATCATGGGCCACGACTCGTGGCATCATCCGTCATGTACACTGCTTGTCAGGTTATCTAGGCTCATTACTAGTGACATAATGATCTGTTACTGGTAACCACGAATCGTGGTCACCACCTGTCATGTACACTGCCTTAGTCTCAATCGAACCTTTCCCTACTGGCCATGATTCATCCCACAAATCGTGGTGACTGACCACGACTGTGAGTGCCTCCCGTTAGGTACATTGTCTCCTTCCTTTCATTCCTCAATCACCACTTCCCATGACTGACCTAAAGAGTCGTGGGGCCTGACCACGACTCATGGTCATATCCATGGGGAGTCAACTTCAAATTTTCAAATTCATCTCTTGAGCCTCACCACGAGTCATATCACGACTCGTGGGCTGCTCCCACGGGTCACCTCACGACCCGTTCTGATACCTGATGCAAAATTTTAATTTTTCTCTGTTTCCACTTCGAGTCCGATATTTGGGCTTCCGAGGTATAACAATATATCCCCCTTGGGAATATTCATCTTCGAATGTTGGAAAACACACAGGAAAGCAGAGAAATGCAATCACTATATTCAAATACTGATCATTTAAGCTAAAAACTGACGGAATGATTACCCCAATTCAAACTACATAGCTGAACTGAATTCAAGAATCATACATACATCCATATACATAAAATAAACTTGGGTATATGAGCTGAACATGAAAACTAAATAGAGTTTGAGAGCAACACGGATACCTCAAGCTGGAACTGAGCCGGTAGAGAATAAAAGTGGGTATCTAGCCATCATATCCGCGTCAACTTCCCACGAAGCTCCCTCAACATGTTGATTCCTCCATAACACTGTAAATGAAGCTACTTCCTTGTTCCTTAGTCTTCGAACCTAATGATCCAGCATTCTATCAGAACCTCCTCATAACTAAGTTGTCTGTCACACCAACACTGCCCACCAGAACAACTAGGGCTGGATCACCCAAATACTTCTTTAAGAGCGATACATAGAATACAGGACGCACAAAAGCTAATTCTGAGGGCAACTGCAACTCATATGCTACCTTTCCAACCCGTTTCACAATCCAGTAGGGGACAATATAAAGAGGGCTGAGTTTTCTTTTCTTTCCAAACCGCATCATTCCCTTCATAGGAGATACCTTCAGAAACACTCAATCATCCACCTCGAATTCTAATTCTGTCCTTCTCACAACAGCATAGGAGTTCTTGCGACTTTGAGCTGTTTTCAACCTATTTCGTATTAGCTGAACCTTCTCGATAGCCGCATGGACTGAATCTGGTCCTATCATTGCCGTTTCGCAAACTTTGAACCAACCAATGGGAGATCGACATCTTCACCCATATAGAGCCTCAAACGGGGCCATCTGAATACTGGAATGGTGGATTTTATTGTATGAAAACTCGATAAGAGGAAAATGATCATCCCAACTACCTTTGAAGTCAATCATGCATGCTCTTAGCAAGTCCTCGAGAGTCTGAATCGTCCGCTTTGCTTGACCATCCATTTTCATGTGAAATGTTGTGCTGAGCTTAACCTGAGTACCAAGTCCTTTTTGAAACGACCTCCAAAATTGAGAGGTAAATTGAGTACTTCCGTCAGATATGATGGACAAAAGCACTCTATGCAATCGAACTGGCTCTCGGATATATAGTTTGGCATAGTCATAAGAATCTATGGTTTTGAGTGGTAGAAAATAACTGGTCTTGGTCAACCTGTCTACCAAAACCCAAATGGAGTCATATTGTCGACGAGTGCGAGGCAACCCTGTAATGAAGTCCATATTGATTTCTTCCCACTTCTAAGTAGGAATACTAATATCCTGAAGCACACCTCCCAGTCTCTGATGCTCAACCTTTACTTGCTAACAGTTTGGACACTTAGCCACAAATTCTGCGACGTTGTCCTTTCTTCATTCCATTCCACCAATAAACTTCCTGTAAGTCATGGTATATCTTGGTGGCACCTGAATGGATAGAACTTGAATCCATGAGCCTTGTGCAACATCTGACTCCTCAAATCACCAACATCCAGAACACATAGGCGACCCTGGTACTGAAGCATACCATCTCCCCCTTTGGAGAAGACCTCTACCTTCGATTCTGAACGATTTCCTTTAACTTTACCAAAATTAGGTCCTCGTCTTGCCTAGTTTTTAAATATGTCACCAAGGACGATTTTGATCTGTTCTGAACAATAATACCACCATGGGGGGAGTCCACCAATCTAACTCCCAACCTGGCGAGTCGATGCACACCTTCACTAGCTTCTTCTTATCCTCATCCACATGAGACACACTCTCCATAGAGAGTCTACTAAGTGCCTCTTCTACTACATTGGCCTTACCTGGATGATAAAGCACACTCATATCATAGTCCTTGAGTTGCTCCAACCATTTCCTTTGCCGAAGATTAAGATCCTTCTGTGTAAACACATATTGTAAACTCTTATGGTCTGTAAACACATCCACATGGACCTCGTATAAATAATGTTTCCATATCTTAAAGGCGAATACCACCGTGGACAATTCAAGATCATGGGTCGGATAATTCCTCTTATGAATATTTAGCTATCTGGAGGCATATGCTATAACCTTCCTATGCTGCATCAATAAACACCCAAGTCCAATCCTTGAAGTGTCACAATACACAACGAACACATCGGTAACCTCAGGTAGAGTTAACACCGGTGCTGAAGTGAGTCGAGTCTTCAACTCTTGGAAGATCTTCACACAAGCCTCTTACCATTGGAATTTAACCTTCTTCTGGGTCAATTTGGTCAAGGGTGCTGCAATAGACGAGAAACCTTCCAAAATTTTAGTAGTAGTCGGCTAAACCCAAAAAGCTCCGGATATCTGAAGGATTCACCTGTCTAGGCCAATTTTTCACCGCTTCTATTTTTTGAGAATCCACCTTTATGTACTCACTTGATACCACATGGCCCAAAAATGCCACTGAGTTCAACCAAAACACGCACTTACTGAATTTAGCATATAATTGGAGATCCTTGAGAGTCTGTAGCACCACTCTCAAATGAGCGGCATGCTCCTCCTCGCTTCGAGATTATATCAAAATGTCGTCAATAAACACAATCAAGAACATCTACTAGTATGGCTTGAGCACTATGTTCATCAGGTCCATAAAAGGTGCAGGAGCATTCGTTAATCCAAAAGACATAACTACAAACTCATAATATCCATACCGCGTCTTGAAGGATGTCTTCAGGATATCGCTCTCCCAAACTCTGAGCTGATGGAACCCGGATCTGAGATCTATCTTCGAGAAGAACTTGGCACCCTGACGCTGGTCAAATAAATCATCAATCCTAGGTAGAGGATACCTGTTCTTGATGGTGACTTTGTTCAATTGCCGATAATCAATAAACATATGAAGAGAGCTATCTTTCTTTTGTACAAAGAGAACCGGTGCACCCCATGGGGAATCGCTTGGTCTAATCAAGTCCTTTTTTGATAGGTCTTTCAACTTTTCTTTCAATTCCTTTAGCTCGGTTGGAGCCATCTTGTAGGGAGGAATAGATATAGGCTGCATGTCGAGAAGAAGGTCAATACCAAAATCAATCTCCCGCTCAGGAGGGATTCCTGATAGATCATTAGGAAAGACCTCAGGATACTCACATACTACTGGAACTGATAGATAGTCGGGGTCTCGTACGTCGCATCCTTAACCCTAACTAGGTCGTACACACAACCTTTGGAAATATTTTTCTGGCCTTGAGGTAGGAAATGAAATGACCTACAGACACAACTGAACTACCCTTCCTTTCTAAGACTGGCTCACCTAGAAATCTGAACTCTACTGTCAGGGTTCTACAATTAACTAAGGCATAACATGCAAATAGACAATCCATTCCGAGGATAACATCAAAATCGGTCATGGCTACCTCTATCAAATCTGCTGAGGTGACTTTCTGAAGGACTGAGATCGGGCAACTTCTATACACCTGTCTAGCTACAAATGAATCACCTATCGAAGTATACTAAGAAGGGTTCTGACAAGACTTCGGGACTGACTCAGAAGCTACTGGACACATAAGGTGTCACAAAAGACAAGGTAGCCCCCGGATCTAACAAAGCATAAACATCAAGATGGAAAATTCATAACGTACCAGTGACCATATCTGGGAAGATCTCCTGCTCCTAGCAGGATGCGAGGGCATAGAATCTATTTTGGCGCTGACCACCACCTATGTTGGTGGATGCCCCCTGATGTGCTAAGCGTACGGGAGGGGTTGTTGAACTTGAAGATGGGCCTCGGCCCCTATGATGATCCTGCCTTGCTGTTAGGAAATCTCTGAGCATGTTTTCGGGCTTCCCACACCCGAAACAAGCACTTGTACCTGCTAAGCACTGGCCCGTGTGTCCCCGACCACATCTGCGGCAAGTTGGGATACTAGAATTTGTAGATCTACTGCTCTGACCACTCGAGCCTGATGCTCTCCCCCTGAAATCATGCCTAGGCTTCGATTGAACACTCAAAACTAAAGAGGCTGGGGCTGAAGATCTCTGGTGTGTCTGTTCTCAGTGCCCACCACCTAACCTCGGCTGAGAGAATCTATAGTCATTGGTATTGGTCCTCTTGGCCTCCCTCTCTCTCATATACACTGCCTCCATCTACTGGGTCATACGATACTCTCTGAGGGAAATCCATATCCTAGTGGAGCATAGCGGTCCTACAATCCTTTTCCAAATAGCCGGCCACGCCATGAACAAACTTGCTCATCCGTGCCCTCTGATCAGCCACTAACTCTGGGGTTTACCTTTATAGGCAAGTGAACTCAAGGGTATACTCCTACACCGCCATCCTCCCTTGCTTAGATTTATGAACTCGGCTGCCTTCAGCTCCCTCATCTCACGAGGGAAGAACCAATCTTGAAACACAACGTGGAACTCCTCCCAAGTGAAAGGACCTGCTCAGGCGGCCCTACTATCTTTCCATTGTCGAAACCAGATGTGTGCGACCTCTTTTAGCTGATATGAGGCCAACTCCGCGCACTCAACTCCATTCACTCCCATAACTTGGGTGATTTTCACAATCTCATCTATGAACTCATGCGGGTCCTCCTCTACTTCTGACCCAAGCAACTTTGTGGGTTCATTCATAAGAAATCCCTGACTCAAGCCGCTGCCACATTACCATTTTGCAGAACATGCGCAACTGCCTACTGATTGACCTGAGCAGTAAAAGCCTGCGCCAGCATCTGAATAGCTGCCCAAAACTTAGCATGGGCAACCGGCTCCAGTGCATGATGCTCCTGGACTGATAAGGCCTTCTGATGTCTATTTCTATTGCCATCCTAGTGGCCTTCTCCATTCCCATTCCTCCTACCATTTACTCTTCGGATGGCCATGATTTTGCAATTGCAAATAGCACAAATTAGAAGGATAGGGATACTTTTCATCGCACAACATAGATCTTGAAAGAAGGGAACATTTCTTAGATGTCTCATAGCCTCTTCATCGTAAGTGTGGCGCTCTTCACACCCGTGAAAAAGACTCTACTTAATGGGGCTTTTAGACACCCTAGGAAACTTCAAACCTATGTCTCTAATACCATGTTTGTCATGACCCAAACGTAGACCTGGATTGTAACATGGGACAAGGAGTCGCGAGAGACTCCAAGTCGACCGATAGCATGAACAAACATCAAATTCGATAACTAAACTGAAGATTCAACATAATAATCTTAGCGGAAGTGTGAAATGCGCATAACATCAGAATACACAATATGAAGCTGAATACATCCTTTCGTCTGAAAAGCCTCTAAACATGATAAGTTGATGGGACAAGATACCCAACTAACTCAACAAAGCTTAAACTTAAAATACATATAAATCTAAACAAGCATAGTCCTCGGGAGATGACGACTCACCACAGCGTAAGATGCTAACTCTGAAAACTGACTATGAACGAGGCTGAGCCTGAGTGCCGAGTCTTGTATCATGAAACGATACAACATAGAGTATGCGGGCAGTACGTGGAATGTAACGAGTATACAAGGTAAGTAAAACCGCTTAGATAAGTAAAAATCATTTAAGAAGATGTATAATGTAAAACATAAACAATAAGAATCTAAGAGTAGGACCTGCATGCATTCTTTCTGAAATCATGATCTCATCTTAACATAATATAACATCATAACTGGATCGATTGACTCAAAGCTGAAATCTCATAGTCATAAGTAATATTGAACATTGAGTCAAACCTGCTTTAGAACATATATAGATATATAAATCTCATGAATGAAGAAGATGCATAACTGAAATCATGAGGAACAATGGGAGACTCATCTTTTAACTGACATACTACGATAGAGCTTACATGTTCCCAACTATCACACTCAAGTGGGTAGAGCCGTTAAAAGCCTTGCCAAGGCTAGGGACGATACCATGATATCAATATCAAGCTCGTGGCCTAATAGGGTAGGGGATAGCTCACAAGGGAGGTCCTGAAGTAATACATATATTTGTATAAACCTACGTTGGCACGTAGTTCTGAGGCATAGGGTGATCAACCCTTAGCCTACTTGGTGCTTGACACTACTCCCAAAAATATGCATATGCTCTCCATCATTTTTCAATGAAGCTTACCATCGTCAATTGAAAAAGCTTAGTAATCAAATACATCTCAAATATAAAATCATGCATATGAGAAGCTTTAGCTCAAAACATACCACAAGCTGAAAGATAATTGGGAGTCTTCGCTCCAAAACCATGTGGTCAGCTCAATTTAGAAAATTGTAAATCATAATTAAACATGTGGGCATTTCCCTATACTTTCTCATGCTTGAAAATACTCAATTCACATTGAAAACATGATTATAAACATGGGTAGCTTAAAAATATGCTTTTCATCATAACATCTCATCATAATTGTACATTCATCACAAATCTCTTCTTTCATGAACTTCTCATCAATGGGCTTTTCAATTCACAAAACTTGAAAAATGATTTTAATTGAAAACAATATAAAACTTTCCCATGATTCATAATTCAATAGTAGAAACATATTTAAATCATGTCCATGTAGAGAAATTAGGAATTTCATGCATTGGGTTAGAACCCCATAGATTAGACATATTAAACCAATGATGTAGAAAGGGATTGGGCATGGGTGTAAAAGGATTCACCCATTCATAACCCTACATACCTGATGGTAGCTGATTCTTACACTTCTTTGATTGCCCAAGAGGAATTAAAGNTGTCAGTCCATGAGTTGGAGTCGTGTGAGTCATCCAACATTCAAGATGGTAGCTGATTCTTACACTTCTTTGATTGCCCAAGAGGAATTAAAGATAATTTGAAGAAGAATAAGCTTGATCACCCCCTCTCACCTTCTACCTTTGCATGCATGAACGTAAATGGCCTAAAATTAACTTAGCATCTTTAAAAGTCATCATTCATAACTCAAAATGATGTATATTAGGCCTTAGGATCTTAAAAAATATGAAAAAGCCCTTACTAAATTCACAGAAAATAATTGCAAAGTGGTCGACATAATGACTCGTCACCATGGGCCATGAATCGTGGCATCATTCATCATGTACTCTTCTTGTAAGGTCATCTGGGCTCGTCACGGGTGACTTAACGATCCATTACCGGTGAACACGACTTGTGGTCACCACCCCTCATGTACATTGCCTTAGTCTCGATCGAACCTTTCCTTGCTGGCCACGATTCATCCCATGAATCATGGTGACTGACCACTACTTGTAAGGCCTCCCGTTAGGTACACTGCCTCCTTCATTTCATTCCTCTATCACCACTTCCCCCCACTGACCTTATGAGTCGTGGGGCCTGACCACGACTCGTGGTCATGTCCGTGGGGAATCAACTTCCAAATTTCAAATTCATCTCTTGAGCCTCACCAAGAGTCACATCACAACTTGTGGACTGCTGCCACGGGTCACCTCATGACCCGTTCTAATACTTGATGCCAAATTTTTATTTTTCTTCATTTCAACTCTTGGGTACGATCTTTGGTCTTTCGGGGTATAACAACCCCATGGCGAAGCACTAGGCTTGATGAAGCCTTTATCTAACAACTCGTTTACTTGTTCCTTCAATTCCTTCAAATTTCATAAATTTCGAGAGTTTTCTTCTACACGGAAACGAAGACGTTCGAGAACAAATATTGGACCGGGAAGAAAAGGGGGAAAAGTAAAGTCTATGTGTCTCCGAAACAAACGGTCCATTTATTGATGGGCGCAATTGGATGTCCAACTCGGGCCTATATGACATGACAGATCAATAGATCCACCATTATCATATATTTCATACAATGCTCTCTTACAACTAGTTACTGCGATTGATTGGGGAGAGAGTGCCAGTCTAACTTCCTGGATGGCTCACAAGAAATCAATCTTTCTATAGAGAAATCATTAGAAAAGAAATTTTCTCTATTGGATTCTCTGCCGAAAACAGGTCCTATAGATGCCCTATAATCATCCTTTTTGCCTCAAACACACCCAAAATCCACAAGAATCATACGAACATCTATGGAGCGTAGCAAGGACCTTGGCTTAAGCTCTCATCACCTCACTCAATCCTACAGCAAAAACTTGAGTCGAGGCACTTCAAGTGAGCAAAGAAGCTCTTCTTGTAACAAAAACAAAAATCCCATGGATCTACAAAGAGGAAAAGCCCCTTTATGGAAGGACCTATATAGAAGCTCATTCCGGACAAAGGAAATCTCTAACACAGATTTAGGCTTATCCAATTGAGAAAACTCCGACAATTACTTTTATAATAGTTGCGAGCCTAAGATCAAAGGCAGTTCATATCTTTTCATCTTAGTGCTTCTCTTTCCCCTAGTTAGCGGACTATAAGTAGTCTCAATTAATTGACTCTCTTCTTTGCCACCTAATTCGTACCTTTACCTTTAGCTAGTTCAAGGCGGGAAGGAAGTATCTTTGGCACATGGGCGATGAACATGGCTGAAGAGTGTCTATACAAAGCCCCGCTCTTCTTCACTCAAAGAGGAAATTCACACAGGAGCCATTTGATATGGAGGAATAGTTATGTACGGTGTATCTGGTAGCATATCAATGGGGAAGTCAATTTCCCGATCTGGGTAATACAAGGAAGCTCATCTTAGGATACATCTGCAAACTCACTAGCCACCAAATAGATTGGAGATTCGGGGATTCTGCCTGCACATCTCGAACCCTGATGACATAATAGGTACAACCCTTTGAAATCAGCTTTCTTGCCTGAAGATAGGATATGAACCTATCTTTTTGGTGCAACTGCATTGCCTTTCCATTCACGCACTATCTCCCCCAGAAAGTGAAATCATACAGTCTTGGACCAGCACTCAACATTGGCATAACATGGAGATAGCCAATATATTCCTATAATTACATCGAAATCAATCATCTCTAGCTCTACTAAGTCTGCAAAGGTATGGAGGCCAACAATCTCCATCATACAATATCGATAAATTCTCCTAGCAATAATAGATTCATCGATAGATGTGGATATAGAGAACGGTTGTTGAAGTAGCTCTAGTACTATAGCAATGTTTTGTGCCACTAACAGAGTTATATAGGACAAGGTAGAGCATAGATCTATCAAAGTATAAACAGAATGGCAGAAAACACTCAGTATAGCTGTCAAAACATCTAGGGATGACTCAGAATCCTGTCACCCTGCTAAAGCATAAGTATGACCTAAACCACTACCAGAACTGGATGCTCCTGATCTCCCTCTACCTCTACCTGCTGGAGCTAAAGGCCTGCACCCTGTAGAAGGTACTGGATCATGTGACCCTGCTAATGACCTATTCTGCTGGTCCCGATCACCCTGATCTCTAGTCGGACAATCCCGCATCATGTGACCCTCCTACCTACACCTAGAACAAGCAGTAGAGCCATATCTATATCTCCCAAAATGTTGCCAACTATAGGTGCTACAACGTGGTATAGTGGACCTAATCTAATCTGAACCTCTCTGCTATTGTAAGCCGGATGCTTCCGAACTCTCGCCAGTACCTAAGTGTCCATGATGATCTAATCTAGTACCCTGTTGTTGTTGAGGTGAATGCCTAAATGGCCTACCTGACACACGAGGCCTGGGTCCACCCTAAAACTCTGCCTATAAATTAGTGGGTCTATCCCTCTGTCGCGGCTCCTGACTTACCCTCTAAGCCTCATACTGTCACTATATGATTCCTATTATATTCTTAGCAAAAGCCTGAATGCACGAGATGTCCATGTCCGCTCACAATGTGGCTATAATACAAGCCTCCACATACTCCAAAGCAAGCCCCATAATAAACCGGTGTACCCTGGCTGGCATAGTATCAACAAATGCTGGCGCATATCTAGCCAAGGAGTCAAACCTCAGTGCGTACTCCTGGACGCGCATCCTACCCTATTCTAGATGTAAGAACTGGTTTACTCTAGCTTGTCGGATCGAGGAAAATAGTGATCTATGAAAGATTCATAGATATTGGACCAAGTAGGTTGAGGTGCATCCCTACCTCTTGACCTTTCCCAACTCTCATACCATAGAACTACTGTATCTCATAGCTGAAACACCACTAGCTCAACTGACTCTGTGGATGAAGCATGCGTAACCTTAAATATCCTCTTCAAAACTGAAGATCCTCCCTGCTGTCTGTCCCCGTAAACTGCGGAAGACTCAAGGAAAGAAACTCACGAACCCTCAAAATTTTGGGGCCCTCAGTAGGCTCCGCAACAACTGGTACTACAGGCTGACGCTGAGCAGCCATCACCTGAGCCAATATACATACTACACTCCTAACATCCTAGTCTAAAGGTGTAGGAGGAACTTAAAGTGTTTTCGCTACTTTTGTTTCCCTAAGAGGTTCCTACTGCCTTAGAGAGTGCTAGGGAGATCGAGAAGATGTTTCCCTTTCGCCCTCGGGCTAGGCTGTCCCCAACTGCGACACCCCGCTGGTACCCTCTCCTGCTGTTGTATCTAACTCACAGTTTGTTGTAGTCTCTCCTTTCATACATCTCCGTAGACATACATAACATCATAAGCTTAGGGGCTCAACCCTATACAACTCAGCTCTATCGCATGATTTGAGAAGAAAGAAGGATAACCATACTATCATGCCTCGTATATTCCTGCTTATAAAATGTGGTGCACAACACATTTATAAATAAGACTCTATTAGACACGGCTTGCAGACATCCCTAGGATACAACGTTGCTTTGATACAATGTTTGTCATACCCCACATTGGGAGGCGTAACTGGCACCTAATGCCACACTGCACTCTAAGCTGACCTAGCTAGACATATACACTTCTGGTGCATACTAACTACACATATCAAGAAAATGAATAGCTATATCTCAGCTCCAAACATAGCCTTAGGCCAACAAGGCCATAATGTACACCTGTGCAAAAACAGCTAACCTAACAGTTGTAATAATAACTTCATCTTATGCGGGCAGACAAGACCACCTTGTTATCTAAATCATAACAAGAAGAAATGAAATCACATATATTCATATACATAAGCCCACAGGGCTACTACTGCTAACCATTAGGCCCCACACGGCCAACAAAGCAAGTCTAACAAAACCTATAGTCTACAAGCCTCTAAAGAGTAAAATATCAATCGGGACAAGGACCCAAGCTGCCCACTATATAGCAAAAGATAGGAAAACCTCTCATGAAAGGTAACTCTGGATGAAGGGAGCTGACTAGCCAGCTAGAGCTGAACGACTATGAAGGAGGTCTAAAAACCTGTTTGTCAGAACGTGCAGCGCCCCATGCGTGGGCGTTAGTACCATTGTACTAAATATGCAAGGCAGTAATAATAATAACTAAAAAGAAGTTGATAGAGAAACTGAAAGTAATAAGCATTAAGGGTCAGAAATTAACATGTATTATCTCACGAGCATGAACTATGACTAGCAGGTAACATTCAAACAAGAACCTAACTGGGCCCCTATAAGCCTAGAACGTACAAACAACACAGAATAACCTATCTAGCCCCATAATCCTCGGCAAGTATAGTTCAACGTATATACCACTAATGATATTACTGTGGCCCCACAAGTGAACTGTAACTAAAAAATGCTCAGTCTCTGAAACTGTAACTGAGTCTGTTGGGCTCCTGTATCTATATCTGAGGCTTCTAGGCTGTTGTAATTGCACACTAGGCTCTACTGATGGTCAATAATGCCACCACGGCATAAGGGAGGTCCATAGATGAATAGACTTCAATACGGCCCTGCAGGCCTTAATCTGGTACTTTTAGACGTCATATAGCTCCTATGAGCAATTTATACCCCTGTAAGTAATAATACAATTTGGTAATCTCTAGGTCATTCGTAATGGGAGGAAAAGCTGAATAGGGTTAATCCCGACAAGGGATATTATACCATAACCTCAATTCGACTTGTAGCAGCTAACCACAACATACGTATGCTCGAATTACCACAAAGGTACAAGTTGTATGAACTATATGATGAGAATAACTTACTGAAAGAGGTTAGCCTTAACATACCGTAAACTTCAATGAACATAAGCTAGCCACACCTTCACTTCCAAAAGAACCAAGAGGCTGCCTAAGAGAAGCACCTCATACCCTAAACACCTTGCCAACATGTTCAACCAAGAGACAACACAAGAAAACACTTATTCGGCTAATTGACATAGAATTCCATGGTATGAATTCTAGAACAACAACCTACCAATTCTTACCTACCTAAAATCATCTTAAACAATTAAGAATAAGGCAGGGAAAATGGCTTACCAACTGGTTCAATAAGAACAACCACCAAACTTGCCAAAGAAAATGCCAAAACACAAGCTACACAAAGCTCCTAACTTCCCTAAATCAAGAATCGAGTTGGAAATTATTTCCTAATCTTTAAAATCAAAGGAACATGAAGAGGAGGGCTTGAGAGAGGTTCTGGTTGGCGAATTTGCTGAAAAATAATGAAAAGTGATCAAACAACCGACCAAATACCTTTTATAGGAAGTCACATCCTAAGTAGAAACGTGTCATGCTGCCCAACGTGCTGATTTCGTGGCATGACATGCTACCATCGCCAGAGCCTTTCTAGCCCTTATCGCCTGCTTGTGCAATCTACCGAAAACATGAATATCTCTCTATGCTAAAGTCAGGTTAACAAATGGTTTAATGCATTGAAAATTAGACTCGTCGCCCTTTAATTTGATAGGTATTAGGCCCCATAAATCCTTATATATTTGGAGAAAAACTTCAAGACATTTTGCCAAAATTTCAAGGAATCTCAAGAAGGAAATTTGCAATAACTTTTGCCGAATTTCATTCTGCAACCTGATCGAAGTTCAATCATAACTATGGTAATAGAGTGACTCAAATACCTAGTAACACTTTCTTCTTATCCTATTAAGTGTAATTATTCTTGCCTCGAAGCACGAATTTGTCGCTTCTATTATTCAAGATGTTGCCAAATCATATAATTAGGATGATGTTGGGCATATTTCTAGGCCCATTCACCTTGTTTTTACCCATATTTGATCATGTTTTGAGTTCATAATCTCTAATTTATGCTTAAATTCATGTGAGTGTGCGTGTGTGTGTTTTTTATGTGCTAACAAATGATTTAAGTTGATTTGAGCAGGAAACTAAGAAAAATAAACTCAAAATGCTCCAAGAAGTGAAGATTTGAGGAGCTGAAGGGCCTGGTGCTATGGTTGGCGCCCCACACCAAGTCCTGAACTTCAAAGAATAAAATGTTAGGTTGGTTCTATATCTAGCACGGCTTGAACTTTTGCGTGCCAGCCCTTGAACTTCAGAGAATTGCACTTCACAAACCATGGCAATATTAGTGGCGCTGCGCGCCAGAGGTTTCCAAACTTTGAGAAATTTGATGAACACCTTGGCGAGATCGAGGGGGCGGCATGTCAGGGCCTATCCAGAGCATAAATTATTGGAAATTAGACTAACGTTGTGGTGAGATAAGTGGGGCAGCGAACCAGGGTCATTCTAGGACAGAAAATGTTGATTTTAAAAAGCCAAGTTTTGGAGGGCAAAAGTGTCATTTAGAGTCTCATCTATAAGTACATGCCTTAGGTCGTCTGTTACATATCTTTGATCATTTTTTACATTCCGAAGTTCTTTTGTGGAGGCTTATAAGTTGTTTGGAATGAAGACAAAGTTCTACACTAGGTTTTTCTCTTCTTTACTTGTATTTTGGTATGATGATGACTAAGTATTTGTTTTTATGCTTGTCTCTGAGTGGATAAACTTATATTTTAGGGTTGTGGCCATGGTAGATGGTTGAATATTTGAAAGGCTAATTTAATCTAGTTTCCGTTCTTAAATTATGGTTGTTTATATTTATTTGTGTTAATGTAGTATTAATCATATTGATCACCTTGTAAGTAATCCATTGGGTTCATGAAATATTTCTTGGATACTAGGGATAGTGGCAAGAAATAGGATAGTAACTTGCAACTAACAACCATAGAAATAATTGTACTAGTGTAATTATGTCTTGAAAACTCATCTTGAACCCAACCAAGTGCCATTTCCTAGACTCTCATCATCATCGAAATAAAATCAAGCTCACAATTGTTTTTAATTAATTTTATATTTAATGTTTTGATAGTTAAATTTCTCAAACCAATCTTCATTTTAACTATTTTGTATATTAGTGAAAGTAAAGTGACAACCTTATAATGATTAAATTAACAAGTCTCTGTTGGTACGATATCTGGACTTAATAATCCTATATTACTTGACGACCATATGCACTTGCGTGACATCACATTTTTGGTGCCATTGCTGGGGGCTTAAATATTGTTTAATTGTTTATAGGTTAGAATTTTATTTCACTAGTCTATATTTTACGTTTGTTTTTTTTTTGTTGAAGTTCACAGGGTTGTTTGCCTCAGTGTATGCTAAGTACGAGAAGTCAGGGACCAATTTTGGCTTCTCTTGATCCTGAAATAGAGAGACCCTTTCTAAGGTAATCTATGGAAAACACGAGTAGGCAGCAAGTGAAGATAATGAGAGAGTTCTAATGATCCATTTCGCTAGGGATAATTTGGAGAATGCTTCTAAAGCGATCATCAAATCGGCCATCACTTGGAACTTTGAGCTAAAGGAATGGACCATGTGGTTGGTCCAAAAAACTTTCCAATATTAGTGCAAGTCGCACGAGGATCCCCATTGGTATCTAATGACGTTCATGGAGCTGAATGAAAATTTTCATTACCAGAACGTGTCAGATGAATATGTTAAGCTAACTCTTTTTTCGTTAGGGGATGCAATGGAGTGGCTTAAAAATGAGCCTCCATGTTCCATCACTACTTAGGATATCCTCTCAAATAAGTTCATCAATAGGTTCTTTTCTTCGAGAAGAACTAAGGAACTGAGGGGCAAGATCTCCAAATTTGTACATAAAAGCTGGGGAGATGCTAGCTCAAGCATGGAAACATTAGAAGGGTTACTTGAGGGATTGTGATCTTGGGCAGAATTTCATGCCCAAGTGATACTCAAATTCTTCATTTCTACTTGTTTATCTATTGTTATGTGTACATTCTCATGTGATTCTTAGTTAAATGTGAATTTATACGAACCAACATGATTAGTGTTGGTT
The DNA here is from genome assembly GCA_018107945.1 of Datura stramonium. Classification (NCBI taxonomy): domain Eukaryota; kingdom Viridiplantae; phylum Streptophyta; class Magnoliopsida; order Solanales; family Solanaceae; genus Datura; species Datura stramonium. The sequence continues at coordinate 133,813 of JACEIK010001232.1, forward strand.
TGCAGGTAAAAGGAATTTTCGAAAACTAATCTACAAGTTGGTGAAGTGTGGGAATGGACTTGGAAGCAAGAAGTGGAAGTTGACAAGAGAAGTTGGCAAAATAGGGGCTCCACAATGGTGTCGTGTCACGCTACCATCGTGAAGGCATTCTGCCTTGGATGAATAATTTATGTCAAATTCCAGTGGAGGTTCGCGTTACCTCCGTGGCATGGAGGCAGTGCTCCATGATGCACTCCGTGTCACGATGAGTGTTATTACCTGGAACCTCAAGTTCCAGTGAAGGTGCGCGATATCATCGTGGCACAGAGGTAAGGCTCTGCGATACATGTCGTGCCATGCTGAGGTGCAGTTACCTGGGAGCCAAGTTCCAGTGGTGGTCCGCGATACACTCTGTGCCACGTTGCTTGTTATTTCGGGTAAAATTCTCAATAGTATAAATAGCACACTTAGGTTTTATTTTAAACAATTCTAACTTTGTTGAGCAAGAACGTGGGTAGCAGGCAGTTGAGAGGACGAAAATTCTAGGGTTAT
>JACEIK010001232.1:145828-208298 GCA_018107945.1 Datura stramonium
AATTGGATAGGAGTCGAAAGATCCAACCCATAGGCAATTAATTCCTGACTAGCAACCGAAGAGAAGATTAGCTGAATTGAATTAATAAATTACATCCCTGCATGTTTGTCTTAACCTAAGTTGTTCATTGCTATTGTTCAGACTTCAAATTATAACCTTGACTTAGATTCTTATTACTTCGTAATCTTAACTCATTAAACATTAATTGTTTGGTTGTCTACATTCATAGAGATATCGTTCACTAACACTTAGGTTAATTACTAGCGTAGTTCAGTCCTTGGGGGATCGATACTTGGCTTGAAATAAAGCCACTTTACTACTTGTACAACCACGTGCACTTGCATGTAGTTTTGCGTCGAACAGATTGTCCACACCACATGCAGCCTAAGGAGATAATCAGGAACAACTTCATAGAGGATTTGAAGACCGGGTATAAGATACTCGTTGATGCTACCGCACAGAGATAGATTCTGTCCAAAAGTTATGATGAAATTAAGGCTCTCTTGAACCTCATGTTTGCGGGAAGTCAGGATTATCAAGACTTAGGTAGAGGATTTGCAGTAGCAAAGGTACCGGGAGAGCTTGAGTTAGATGGCGTTGCAGCAATTAGGGAAGACATTAGCCCTATTGGTATTAGAGCCAGCCAATCCTTTTGGAGGGAGGAGCAGTTTGATTAACTATGAGTGAGTCTTTTTCGTCTACGTCAAATCCTTTAAAATTTTCATCTTCTTCTAGTCCTTGTAAATCCATGACCAAAGTACCTATGTCTCCTACACTTAGTAAAACTCTATCTTGTAAATATGATTATCTTTATAAGTAGATATACTCCCAGATGAAAATAAAGAGTCTTCTACCTACTTACCTCTCTTAAATCCTTACTCTTCCTTTTCTAAAAAGACGACTCATACATGGTTACAAATTCATTACCTATTCCAATATAAACCTAAGGGGGTAAAAGAATATGTTGCTTCTTTGAAACTCGATCAGCATCCTATTCTTGCCACTTAATAGGAACAGTTTGTTGCCCTGCAAATTCCCGATGATTTTTTAAAGCACTGGAAAAATTACGGATTCACCCATATTCATTTTGGTGTTGTCTAAATCTCCTAGTCATATCATGGAAGGAAAGGCCAACATATTGTTTCACGCCTTTCACTCCTTGATACTCGATATAAAGAGTACCAAGCTGCTAATTCCAATTGAGTTCAACTTTAACGCTGGGATAGTTTTTGTCACATTATTTCAAAATTTTAACATGTCCCAAAGTGATCCATATCTGACTGAAGTCTTGAAGATCCAAGTCCAAATACAGGGAGATCCATATGCTAGAGATGCTATCCAGACAACTCTTCATTATCAGATAGCTTGGTGAGCTAAGAACCATGCCATGGATCTTTTAATTCCGGGTGGAGATGATGCTTTGCTACTACATGTAGACGCCTGCAATGAAACGACTACATGCACCCAAATACCCAGAAAAATACCAAAGAAAGAACTTGTTAAAATTCTTCCCTACTCATGGGATACCAACTATGAGCGGATGAGAGAACCTCTTGTTGAACCTCTTTGATCCACTAAACCAATCTTTGTCCAAAAAATAGGATAAAACTGTAGACATTAGCTTTGACCACTCACATCTGATAAAACCAAACAACACAACCTTTTCTCTTCATATGCACCAACCTACATCCATACCCTTCCCTGAAGATGACAAGGATGCATTCAATTGGAACCTTCCATCTGTCATTAGTGAACGTAATTGGATCAAACACTTCAATCACGAAGGTCGTGACATATGGTGGTTCAAATGTTCCTTCACCGGGCCCTTCCATTGGGATATTGAATGTAACATCCAAGAATTTCTAGAGGATGATATTGAATATGATGAGCTACATGGGAAGAGAGCCAACCCAAAAAAAGAAGTCAAGATGCTCGGAAAAGGAATTCCGTAAGCGATAAGAAGATGGGGATCCATTTATTGGTTCTCTGAGACACCCTGAAAAGTATGAATTCCTTGTCTCCTACAAACCTCAAGATTGGCCAACCCTACCTACTCTAGCTAAAAAATCTCACAACCCTCAACTCTTTATGATGAGTCCATCCATTCCAGTCATACTCTAGAATTCCCCTAACAACAACCCTTTGAAAAAGATGGTGTAATCCATGCACCAAAAATACAAAAGAAAAATGTTGTGCTACCCATTCAGAAAAGCCACCAACAAGTGATATTGAGGCTACCATCAACTGTCAATCAAAAAATGCAATCTGCCAGAACAAAGTGTTGACCAATATTGGCACTTCCCTTAAGAATGTTGCTAAGACACATAACAAGATGATGAGCAAGGTGGAAAACATCGAGAAGAAAGTTGAACAAGCATCCACTCAGCATGCTGGACTTATAAGAGCCCTAAAATTGTGACTGACCGATATGCAGTATGAGATCTATCCACTAGGCACCTCACTTTTCCACTTCTTTTCACAACAACAAAAGAGATGGCTGACATTAAAGAACAAATAAGACAACTGATACATGGAACTTTTGAGCAAAAAAAAACCCAAAGCCACTCTCTAAAGTCCTCCTTTTTCGCCATGTTGTCACAAACATACTCACCACCTAAATTGAGCTACCATGGTGCTGTTTCACCTTTCATTCGACACGAACCTATATCATTTACTGAAAAAACCAAAGATGAGACTAAATTTGAAATTGCTAAATGTTTTTGGGAAAAGAAAGATGCTCTTGTAGCAGAAAAGTAGTCAAAATCAAGGAAAGAGGTTGGAGAAAGTTCTAAAGAGGCAGATTCAGAAAACATGATGATCTCAGATCAAGTTGTTTTTGACATCTATGGCTTGGAAGAAGATAAAATCTTAGAATCCAGTACTGAAGAGACAACAAATAGCGAACCTACTGAAGAAACTAAAGAAGAAGATTCAGAGTCAAGTGAGAATCTCTCACTAGACACCTCCGAGGAAGAAAATCCACTGATATACATGAACCGACCAAGAGAACTAGAAGTTTCTAAAATAGATGATGATCGTGATAGGATGAAAAATGAACCAACTCCAGAAATAATACTAGACAACCAACACCAAAATTGGTTGGAACTGGATTCCATACATTCACTCTCGATGATTTCAAGGTTTCGAAATGGCCCCAAAGGATCTAAGACTTCCTTACTTTGATGGTGAAGAAACACTTGGTATAGCGAGAGAAGTATCTAATCCTGTCAGAATCCATGTCAAGGTTCTCCAACATCCTTAGAAATTGGTGGAACTCACTGGGAATACATGATAAAAATACTTTACTCACGTCCCAAGACTTTTCCTTCCACATCAGAATCCTATATGAAATCTTTTGTGGAGATATCGGCCAAAGGCAAGAAAAGCTACGAAGTGTATTTAAAGCTTGAGATATAGCCCGTTGTTTTCTTGATTTGGGGAGTAAGCCTACACCAGAAGTGCTTAGGCTCAGTCAGTTTAGATCCTAGTAGGGCACCAGGTGCCCGTCATGCCTCTCAAGATGGGGCGTGAAAAACTTGGTATCAGAGCAGGTCATATACCAAGGAGTCTGCAAATCGTGCTAAGTAGAGTCTTATCTATGGTTGTGTTGTGCACCACATTCTATAGGTAGGAGGCTTCGAGGAATGATAGGATGGTTACTCTTTCTTCTTATCCAGTCGTTGTATAGAGCTGTAGAGTATAGGGTTGAGTCCCTAAGCTTACCATATTCTTTTATCTGCAGAGAAATGGCAGACCCGCAACATGCCACAAATGGCAGGAGATTGGACGTTGCGGCAGGGGAAGGCACCAGTAGGGTGCCTCAGTCAGAGTCAGCCCGATCTGAGGGCGACAGGGAGACATTGTCTCGATATCCCCAGTACTCTCCCCCATGCTAGGAGCCGCTCGGAGTGGCAAATGTGACGGCACCGCCTCCAACAGTCTCTATACTGGTACCATCGAATCAGGAGGTTAGGAGTGTTGTTGTTATGCTAGCTCAAATGATGGCTGCACAGCGTCAGCTAGTGTCACCCACAGTGGCAGAGTCCTCCGGAGGGCCTAGTAGTTTGAGGGTCTGAGATTTCCTCGCCTTGAGTCCTCCGCAGTTTACAAGGACGAATTGGGCGAAGGACCCTCAAGATTTATTGGATCAGATGCAAAAGATTTTCAGGGTGATGCATGCTACACCTGTAAAGTCGGTTGAGTTAGCAGTATTATGTCTATGGGACATAGCAGTATTGTGGTATGAGAGTTGGGAGAGGTCCCGAGGGAGAGATGTTTACCCTCCGACTTGGCCCAGCTTCTAAGAGGCTTTTATGGACCACTACCTATCATCGGAAATTCGATAGGCCTGGGTTGATCAGTTCCTACATTTAGGGTAGGGGTCTGTGAGCGTCCAGGAGTATCCTATGAGGTTCGACTCCTTGGCCCAATATGCACTAGCTTTTGTGGATACCATGTCGACTAGGGTGCATCGGTTTATTGTGGGGCTGAATCCAGAATATGTGGAGACCTTTATTACGGCTACTCTGCGAGAGGACATGGATATTTCCCGCGTCCAGGCTTTTTCTCAAAATATTGAAGGGATCAGAAAGCGACAACGGGAGATAAGGAGGGCAGATCAGGAGCAGCGCCGCAGGGCCAGACGTAGTGACATGCAGGTAGAATCCCAGGGGGGACCCAGGCCATGACTTTCAGGTAGACCACCCAGATCCCCACCCCCACAACAATAACAGGGTAGTGGATCTGGTCGTCGGGGACAGTCAGGACCCGGCGAGAGCTCACGATCAGCAGGATCACAGTAGCAGAGAGGAGTGGAGCAGAGTAGATTCACCGTGCCGCTTTGCCCTATTTATAGTCGATGTCACTCCAGGGCATTTAGGTATAGTTCCACAGCATGTTATACCTATCGACATGAGGGTCATCAGATAAGGGAGTGTCCAACTAGGGGTCAGAGTGATTGGGACTGACATGATAAATCTTTAGTAGGATCGCGTGCCCCAGCATCTCCAGCAGGGCGTACGCCCTCAGCTCCAACTGGCAAAGGCCGAGGCAGATTAGGGGCATCTAGCTCAGGTACCGGTCCAGATCACACTTATGCTTTACCGGGACGACAAGAGTCAGAGTCGTCGCAGGATTTGGTGACAGGTATGCTGGACATTTACTCTCATTCTATTTATGTACTGATAGATCCAGGATCCACCTTGTCTTATGTTACCCCATTAGTGGCTCGGAAGTTTGATATTACGCCAGAATTGCTTCAGCGACCTTTTTCAGTGTCTACTCCCGGCGGTTACTCTATCATAGCCAAGAGGGTCTACCGGGGGTTCACAGTAGTGGTTGTTGGTCGTCAGACTTTAGCAGATTTGATAGAACTAGATATGACTAATTTTGATGCAATTATGGGTATGGATTAGTTGGCACCATGCTACGCCAATGTTGAATGTTGGACTAAGACTGTCCGATTCCACTTTCTAGGGGAGGTTGTACGGGAGTGGATAGGTAGTGCAGCCACCTATCTCCGAGAAAGAAAATTGATAGTAAAAGGATGTATTTATCATATTGTCAAAGTTTAGGACATTCAATAAGAATCTTAAACTCTTCAGTCCATTCTAGTAGTCAATGAATTTCTAGATGTATTCCTAGATGAGCTACGTGACATTCCCCTAACGGGAAATCGACTTTGCAATTGATTTATTACCAGGTACTCGGCTCATATCCATTCCTCCGTACCGAATGGCTCCTGCTGAACTCAGAGAATTGAAGGAACAGTTTAAAGATCTGTTAGATAAGGGCTTCATTAGGCTGAGTACTTCACCATGGGGAGCACCAGTTCTGTTTGTGAGAAATAAGGATGGCTCTCTCCGTATGTGTATAGACTACCGGCAGCTGAATAAAGTCACTATCAAGAATAAGTACGCGCTTCCCAGAATAGATGACTTGTTTGACCAATTTCAAGGGGCAAAGTATTTCTCAAAAATTGACTTAAGATCAGGGTACCATCAGGTTCGGGTTCGTGAGGGGGATATTCTGAAAACCACTTTCAGGACTAGGTATGGCCATTTTGAATTCCTAGTCATGTCCTTCGAGCTGACGAATGCTCTAGCAGTGTTCATGGACTTAATGAACAACATCTTCAGGCCGTATTTGGACCTGTTTGTGATAGTATTTATTGATGATATTCTGGTATATTCCTGCTGAGAGGCAGATCACCGAGATCATCTACGAACAGCGCTCAAGACTCTCAGGAATCGCCAACTATATGAGATGTTTTCTAAATGTGAATTTTGGCTGTATTCAATAGCCTTTTTAGGCCACATTGTGTCAGATGCTGGCATTCAGGTAGAGTCGCAGAAAATCAAAGCAGTAAAAACATGGGCAAGACCTACCACTCCGACCGAGGTACGTACTTTCCTTGGGTTAGCTAGGTATTAGAGAAGGTTCATGGAAGGATTTTCCACCTTAGCAGTGCCTCTGACCAAGTTAACTTAGAAAGCAGCTAAACTTCACTGGACTGAAGCATGTGAACAGAGCTTTCAGGAGTTGAAAGATAGACTGACCTCAGCACCAGTGTTAGCCTTGCTAGAAGGATCAGAGGGTTATGCAGTATACTGCGATGCTTCAGGCGTCGAGTTAGGATGTGTTCTGATGCAACATGGTAAAGTAATTGCTTCTTCTTCCAGGAAGTTAAAGAAGCATGAAAAGAACTACCCCACCCATGACCTGAAATTAGCGCGGTGATTCATGCCTTGAAAATACGGAGGCACTATCTGTATGGCATTCATGTAGATATTTTCATTAATCATAAGAGCCTCCAATACATTTTCACACAGAAAGAGTTGAATCTACGATAGGGTCGCTGGTTAGAGTTGTTGAATGACTATGATGTGAATATTTTGTATCACTCAGGGAAAGCCAATGTTGTAGCAGATGCCCTCGGCCATAAATCCATGGGGAGTTTAGTACGCCTGAAGCCAGAACAACGAGAATTGGCCCGATAATTACATTAGCTAGCGAGTTTAGCCGTCCATATAGTAGATTCGGGAGATAGTGCAACAGTAATTCAGAATACGTCAGTATCGTCGTTAGTTATGGAAGTGAAAGAACGACAGTACAAATACCCTAACCTGGTTTAGTTCAGAGATAAGGTTCAGTGAGGGGAAGTTACATATTTCCAGGTAATTGAAGATGGAGTTTTGAGATATAGGCATCGCCTCTGTGTTCCAAACGTAGCAGGACTTCGCCAACAAATTATAGGCAAGGTGCATTATTCTCGTTACTCTCTTCATCCTTATTTAACAAAGATGTATCACGATATAAAAGAGATTTACCAGTGGCAGGGAATGAAAAAGGAGATAGCAGAATTTGTAGCTTAATGTCCTAATTGACAGCAGGTGAAAGCCGAACATCAAAAACCCAGCGGACTAACACAGGAGATACCAGTGCCTATGTGGAAGTGGGAGGCAATTCATATGGATTTTTTGACAAGGTTTCCTCGTACCAGGCGTAAATTTGATTCCATCAGGGTGATTGTTGACAGGTTGACAAAATCGACTCACTTTCTGCTAGTAAGGGCTACCTTTTCAGCTGAAGATTATGCTGAGCTTTATATCAGGGAGATAGTCAAATTACATGGCATCCCAGTATCCATCATTTTTGACAGGGGATTATTGATGCTACGGAAGTGCATAGGGGATCCGTCCCGAATTGTGCCAGTTGAGGATGTCCAGGTTATCGAGGAATTAGCCTATGAAGAGATTCCAGTAGCTATATTAGATCGGCAGATCCGCAGGTTAAGGACTAAAGATGTTTCCTCTATTAAAATACTGTGGAAAAATAAGAATAAAGAGGAAATGACTTGGAAAGCTGAGGATGACATGAAATCCAGATATCCTCCCTTTTTCCAAACTTAGTCTAGATTATGCAGTTAAGGTAAGTTATTAATTCAGTCGTTGTTTCATGATTTTTGGTATATGAATTGCTCAGTGACTCCAATCTTATTGTGAAATAGTTGTAATAGTATTACATGAAGTGCCTGTACTGGACTTTTCTTCGTTTTAGGATTTTTGGGTTGTCCATATTACAGGGGAAACTTTGCCAAAAATTTTCCAAAATAAGTAGTTGCAAGTGTTAAGGTTCCTGTAAGCTGAAGTTAACATTCGAGGAAAAATATTCCTAAGGGGGGAGGATGTGTTACACCTGTAAGTTTCTAATTTTTAGACGGCCTATTCATACGTTGGTTAAGAGTTTTAGAGTATAATACGTATGAGAAAGGGCCCGGGGAAAGGTCGGACGAACGTGGAATCAGGACGCGCAAGAGAAGGCCGAACAAGTTTCCCAAAGGGGAAATGTGGCATGGCCTAAGATGTGCGCGATAGGCTCCGTGGCACGGCCCAAGATTGGCGCAACAAGGTTCGTGCAAAGGACTCTTGTCCACCGCCACAAGTATATATAAGTCTCATCCTTTGATTTTTAAGTTATGTTCTAAGATATATACGGGCATAGGTGAGAAACCATGAGAAAACAAGTAAAAATTCATCTATTACACTATGAAACACCGCCCAATTCAAATTAACTTCAGGTATCGAAGTATAAGGCTAATGGGAGCATTACTACAGAGTTAGATTCTCCTGACAAAACATAACTTCGCCGAGCTAAAGTTGTTGGAATTGCTCCAAACTATTGTTAATACGATCACAGGCTTAAAGTAAGCATTTCTTCCTTCTGGATTCTCGAGAAATTATGAGTTTTTTACTGTGTTCCGTCAAGTTGAAATATAGTTAATGTTTCTATATAAAGTTATTGTTTTCTCCGAATTTAGTACTAAAATTAGCCTCATTCTCCCAATAATATGATTGCAGTTGAGAAGAGCAGTTGAATATGAGATGAAACTCTCCAGTTAATCAGTAAGCGGCAAACGAGGTATGTTAAGGCAGTTTCCTTCGGCAAGTTAGTTTTTTTGGCGTGATAACTCGGTTTGAATCCCAGTAAGAATACCAGAAGCATGTCTATTTATGATTAGTCGTTATTAGTTGAGACCCGTATTCCATGTTAGTTTTGGATGGATTATGCCTGTATAGCCTTCATGACTGACCCCAGGGTTATTAGCTGTGTCGACACCCGCCAAGCGCGAGATGACGTAGCTCTATGGAGTGGTATGTTATCTGTTAGGGATGAAGATGGGGTCCTAGGTCCTCATATGTCATTATTGTCTTTATACACCCCCGTCGAGCCTGGTGCTCGGGTTGCAGATATTAGGAGTCCATCAGACTCAGACACAGTTAGAGTCAGGGGCCGAGCGGGCTTAATTGCAAACCCAGGGGATTGGTAGGACGAATATAGCTATTAGGTTACCAGTGCGACCTTGGATAGGGGTATATAGACTGAGGTGTACTCACCAGGGCTTATGGGGGCATTAGGTGGGTTATTCTGTGCTGGTTGTAACTAGCTTATGGGGGCCAGATAAGGTTTATTTTAGTTATTGATAATTAGATAGTAAGAAGTTCTATTATTTAGGTATGGTCTCTACCCCCTTCATTTTAGTTATTTTTAGTTCTATCTCTTTATTTCAGTCATTTGCAGTTATCGCCTTACATATTCAGTACCTATTATACTGACGCCATTTCTGGGGGCATTACTTTCCTGTAGGTACGGATAGACGAGGAGCAGGTCACTCGTAGCTTTCAGCCAGCATCACCAGACCAGTTAGCTCCTTTCTTCTGGAGCTTGTAGATAGACAGTTACTTCCTTTTGATTGTACCGTCCATGGTAGGTCTGGGCCCTGTCTCAACCATCATATTACTCCTAGAGTCCCTCAGGTTATTTCTATTTCCCTATGGTTAGCTATTATTGGCCATGTGGGGCCTATATGTGTGTTAGTTTACCTGTTGGCCATGTGGGGCCTTATTTAGATGGCAGATTTGCGGCCTTTTCAGCAATAGCTTAGCTTAGCACCGGTTTAAATTTACCATCATGACTAGACATCATGGTGGTCTTGTCAGCCCACATATGATTCCCTATTATTGTCCATTTCTGGTTAGCTGTTTTCTTTCATAGGTCGCTATAAGGCCTTGTCGGTCGGAGGTTGTATTTACAACTGAGATATAGCCCGTTGTTTTCTTTATTTGGGGAGTAAGCCTGCACCAAAAGTGCTTAGGCTCAGTTAGTTCAGATCCTAGTTGGTCACTAGGTGCCAGTCTTGCCTCCCAAGGTGGGGCGTGACAGTTAAGGATGCGACTTCTGAGACCCCAATTATCCAGTCAATTGTAGTAGTACGTGAGTATCAAGAGGTTTTTCTAGATGATTTACCGAGAATCCCTCCCGAGCGTGAGATCAATTTTGGTATTGACATTTTTCCCACCATGCAGCCTATATCTATTACTCCCTACAAAATGGCTCCAGCCGAGCTAAAAGTGTTGGAAGAGCAATTGAAGGACCTGTTAGATAAGGGTTTCATTAGACCGAGCAAGTCCCCATTGGATGTACCAGTTCTCTTTGTCTAAAGGAAAGATGGTTTCCTTCGAATGTGTATTGATTATCAGCAATTGAACAAAGTCACCATCAAGAATAGGTATCCTTTACCCAAGATTGATGATTTATTTGATCAACTTCAGGGTGCCAAGTGTTTCTCAAAGATAGATCTCAGATCCGGGTATCATCAGCGCAGAGTTCGGGAGTGTGACATACCGAAGACAGCCTTTAGGACGCGGTATGGTCATTATGAGTTTATAGTTATCTCTTTTGGACTAACGAATGCTCCTACAACTTTTATGGACCTGATGAAAAGGGTGATCAAGCCATACTTGGATATGTTCGTGATTGTGTTCATTGATAATATCTTGATATATTATCGAAGCGAGAAGGAAAATGCCGCTCATTTGAGGTAGTACTTCAGACTCTAAAGGATCGCCAATTATATGCCAAATTCAGCAGGTGTGAGTTTTGGTTGAACTCCGTAGCATTTTTGGGCCATGTGGTATCAATCAAAGGCATAACAGTAGACTCTCAGAAAATAGAGGCAGTGAAGAATTGGCCAAGACCGGTGAATCATTCAGATATTCGAAGCTTCTTGGGCTTAGCTGGATATTATCGGAGATTCGTTGAAGGTTTCTCATTGATTGTAGCACCTTTTACCAAATTGACCTAGAAGAAGGTGAAATTCCAATGGTCGGAGGCTTATGAGAAGAACTTCCACGAGTTGAAGACTCGACTTACCTAAGCACCGGTGTTGACCCTACCTGAGGGTACCGATGGGTTCGTGGTGTATTCTATTGCTTCAAGGATCGAACTTGGGTGTGTTTTGGTGCAGCAGGGGAAGGTTATAGCATATGCCTCAATATAGCTAAAAGTCGACGAGAAGAATTACCCAACCCATGATCTTGAATTATTCGCGGTGGTATTCGCATTGAAAATTTGGAGACATTACTTGTATGGGTCCACGTGGATGTGTTTACGGACCATAAGCGCATACTGATCAGGGGCATTTATATGCCAAATTGATACTCAAATGTTTAGCTTTTGACTTGTTTGTCCAATAATGGGTGTACATTCTCATGTAAATTGTATGGAAGTGTGATTTTATACTAACCAACATGATTAGCGTTGTTTTGCAGGAAAAACACACTTTTTATGGAGTTAAATTATGGAGTTAAATTACATGTTGGGAGAAATCGAAGATGAACTCTGGAACGAGCAAGGAAGCCGCTTTGGAGAAGCAAGGAATACAAGGGCTCCTCGTGATGGAGCCGTGACACGCTATCGCGGATGGCCCACCCGGGAATTACAAATGCAAGAAATTCCAAAGTGAGGGTCCGCGATCGCCGCGGCATCGTCGGGCATGCTCCACGTTGGGCATGTCGTGCCACGTTGGGAGCAATTACCCGGGCGGCCACCCCGTGAGAGTCAGCCCGCACCGTGTCATGAGGCGTTGCTCCGCGATGCACTCCGTGACACGTTGTTTGTTATTCCTGGGAAAAATTATCCTAAAGTATAAATAGAACACTTAGGTTCATTTTAATTATTCGGACTTGTGAGCAAGAACGTGGGTTACAGGTGCAGTTTTGAGGACGTAAAATTCTTAGAGTTTTCTATCCCTTTCTTTCCTTTTTTCAATTGTTTGCATGATTTCCATTCATTTAACGTATGTTCAATCCACAAATGAGTGGCTAATTCCTTCTTGTTGAGGTTATGAACTATTGTGTATTGAAATGTGAGTGTTGATTATCTGGTTTCTTCATCTTTTCTTCTATGGTTGTTCTATTTAATTCTTGTTCTTACTACGTTAATATCCGGCCAATGTTAATGTAAATCCAAAAAGTCCTAAGCCACCGAGAGGGCAAGAAATTGAAAGTTGTGAATTAATAGGATATGATCTGTTCTTTGTTTGGGAAAATTGGGAATTGATTTACCTTCAGGATAGAAATATACCTGAAAGTCATATTAGTCAAGTGTGGAATCGGTTTTATGGCTAGAACTTCTGAATTTCTTCTTATCAAGCGTAAATGTAGGTGGAAGGTTCATGATTCTTAAGTTAAGCAATATGAGAGTTTTAACTATAGGCATAAGTTCCGACTAGCAACCGGAGAAAAGATAAACCGTATATCGATAATAGTTTCTTTACATGTTCGTTGTATCCTCGCATGTCGCATTCATAGTTCGGGACTAACCGTATTAAATATTTTACTTTAGTATAAAAATTAGTTTTCAAATTATAAAACTCTCTTTACACCGTTGTCTTCATAATTATGGTTTTAGTAAATTAACACTTGAGAAGGTTTCACCCTGTAGTCCCGTCCTTGTGGGTTCGACATTCCGGTTCCTTAAAAGAGCCACTATATTACTTGCACGACCCGTCAATTTGCGGGCTCATCATGTTTTTGGCGCTCGCTGTCTGGACTAGGCAATTGGTGAAATTTTAATTTTTCTGTAGACGTGTTAGTTTAGTATTTCGATATTTTATTGTTGACAACTTGGTCTTCAGCCCATTTTACGGCAACGTATCTCTTGAACATTCGCGCAGAGCAAAGTGGCTTGTGATCCATCCTGGTTTCGTTGTTGCTCATCGCTAACGAGAGAAGCTCTAGAGAGAAAATTGCAAACTTGCTCAGGATAAACCATTATGGAGCAAACCGCGTAATCCACCACCTGCGGCGTACTAGTGCCCGAGGGAAATGGCAGCTGTGCCGGGTTCGTGATGTGGCAATCCCACATGCTAGTAATGTCACATCTAGTATCCGCAAAACTCCGAGCTGTGAGGGAGGTTCTGGTGCCAAATGTAATATGGTGCACCAGCCGCATTGCTGGCAAGCTTCATGTGTCTCCTCACGAGGATCCACAACAACATCTTCGTAATTTTCCGAGATAAGAGACTTACATCCCCGCTGGAGTGTCGATGTATTACGTTTACACTCTTCCCATTTTCTTCTTTGGGAGAAGCCAAGAGGTAATAAAGCCGAGCCATCAAACTCTATAACCACATGGGATGATCTTGCAAAGAAGTTCTTGATCCGATTCTTTCCTTCCGTAAAACAGCAAGGCTTAGGAAGTCAAATTAGTTTCAAAATGAGAAGGAGAGAATCAGACAAGCTTGGGAGAGATTCAAATAATCAAGTGAGGGACTCTGCCCTCATCACCATAAACCAATGACGTACGTGCACACTTTTATAGAGGGTTTGAACCCCACAAAAATTTTGGCCGGATTCGGCAAACTGGGACAAGCTTTAGAAAAGACTTACGAGGAGCTTTATACTTTGCTTAACGTATTTCACAGGAACCGAGGGAATGGACTCTTCAAGGGGAGGAGCAAGGAAAGCAAACAATAGAGTCTTGAAGTGGATGGGCTTACAAATATCACGTACGTATAGTCATTTGCAAATCAATAAACACCCACTGCAACATGAACTTGAGCCATTCTCAAGCCCTAAAATAAATGCAAAGGCAAAGCAAAGTTTGGTGAAGTGTGCGGGAGCAATGAACACTCACTGAGGTTGTGGAGCAAATCCAGACGGTGAGCTTTGTAGGTAATGCACATGGAGCAATCACCAACAAGATGGGAACAACTACAACTCTAACTGAGGAAGTCACCCGAATTTCTCTTTGGGGTAGCAAATACCATCGTAAGGTAGCTCGAGTCGTGGATGCAGAGGAATCAAGTGAGGGCCATAGAACTATCACAATACGTAAACAACAATGCCCCCTCCTCCACCACCATCACCCGTGCTGAGGAGATGTTCAAGCGCTGATAGCTAGCCAAGCTCACCTCGTGTGCCGACTATGTCAAATTAGCAATCAAGTCAAGAACAATCGTCTATCTACTAAGGCACTGGAGTATCAATTTGGGCAGCTTGTCGAGCCCGTAACACCTGTGCCTAGAGATCTCCCAGCTGACACGGATCCCAACCCTGCTGTGTAAATGCAAAGCACCACGAGGAGTGGTTTGCAGCTGAAGGAGGTGGAATTCCGAAAGACCACCTCAATGGAGCAAAAGGTGGGCGAGAGGAGCTAATGATGAGAGGGGGAAACACAAGGATGCCGAATCGAGGTAAAGACCCTCCACCCCGGTTCCTCAACGATTAAAGAAGCACAAGGAGGAGGCGTGCTTCAAGAAATTCATGGAGGTGCTTAAATGTGTACACATTAACTTACCTCTTATTGATGTTTTACGTGATGCCTACGTACGCCAAATATATAAAAGACATATCGTACAACAAAAGGTGCTTACCGAATATGCTACGGTGGCTCTTGCTGTAGGAGTGCACTTCCAGATGGCTGCAACCGATTGCCCACGAAGTTCAAAGATCCTGGGAGCTTCACAATTCAAATAACAATCGGGCAAAGTATCCGAGCTCGCGGTTTGTGTGATTTGGGAGCGAGCATTAACTTGATGCCAACCCTAGATTAAGAAGTTAGGGCTAGGAAGTCCTAAACCTACAGCAAAGTTGATTTTGGCAAATGCAGATCATTCCTTGGCAAGACCGCATGGTATTGTGGAGGACGCATAGTGCAAGTCGGCTCCCCTAATCTTCCCTATGGATTTTGTTGTGCTGGGATTTTGAGCGTACGCGAAGTCCCATTTATTTTGGGACGGCTCCTTTTTGGCAACCGGAAAGCGCTATAGATGGGGGCCGCAGCCGCCTAACTATGCGAGCACACGACAAGGTGGAGGTGTTCGATGTGCTGCGTCACCAAGCTCCCGGCCGTACGAGGAACTCTCGTGATCAATGTGCTTGAGCAACCGAATGTTGCCTCAGGCGCTTGAGCCTTGAGAATTAATGGGAGAGCCCCCGATAAAGGTAAGCTTGATGAGGGTGAGAACGTGTTTAGAAATGTCCGTCACCCTAGGGCAAACAATGAGCTAAACAACGTCGAGCCAGACGGTAAACCAGGCGCTGCACGGGAGGCAACTCAGGAATTGTAGTTGTATATTGTACATACGAAAAAAGATTTTTTTTGTGTTTTTATTTATTTTATGTATAGGATTGTTAGAAAAATAAAAATATTTTGTTCCTCAAACTTTGGAACAACTTCATTTTTGTGGTAAGATATACATAAATGATCAGGAAAAAATGCTAAGGAATGCAAAGGAGAAAAACGAGGTAAGAAAAAATTTTAAGTGGCAACGCTGAGCTCGCGCGATGGCTCCGTGTCAATGAGGAGGGCCTCCGCGCTACCCTCCGTGACACGTTGAGGGCAAAATCTGGAATTTTATAAATCTTAATGCCTGGATACCCGTGTCACGGAGGCGCGTTCGCATGCACTCCGTGACACGTTGACGTGTTAATCGGCGCTCGGGTCACACCGGGTCACCGGCGACTCGCGCGAAAAATCCCACTTTTAACCCCAAATCCCCTCATTTTTTCATTTTCTCACACTCTCCGTCAAACTTCCCAAAATCCTCTCTCCTCAACGTGTCACGCCCATAGGTATAATTTCGTCAAGTTTTCTTCGGTTCTTCAATTAAAAGGTACGCTCATTAATTTTATCTCGATTTTGGTCGAATTTCTTTTTGATTTTTTAGCATGAGGTATGAGTAAACCATAGCCTAGGTAGGAATTGAACTCAAATTCATTCAAGTATTGTTAATTTATGTTCGTAATATCCTTGTGATGGTATGAATCGATATAAACATGTGCTTGATCGAAATTGTGGAAAATAATAGCTAGGCTTGGAATTGAACATGAAATTGTGAAGACTTGGAAATTGTGAATTTTTGTGGTTGTGTATATGTTGGGTGAAATGAGTTGATTGTATTAACTGTATAATATGCGAAAGAAAAAATCGACGGATTTTCTGGGAGTGGAATATGTTAGGCAAGAAACGGTAGATAACATAGGTTTGTATAATTGCATAGTTGTTAGTTTTTCTTTTTTTCTTTTGTCGTTTCTTGTGCCAAGTGCAATGTGAGAAAAGTTATCGATGGTAATGTGGAATTAGTCAGACGAAGTCCGAGTAGTACATAGAGGTGATAATTTGCCGAATTTTGAGAAGGCACGAGGCAATCTTGTTTGTGTTTTTCTTTTGGTTGTTCTAGCTTTTCTTATCTTTGTGTAAATTAGAAACAAATATGACCTGCCAAAATGCTAAATAAAGTGGCTAAAGACTAAGTGTGGGGTGGCCGAGCCAAACTCCAACCTTAGTCGAAGCTAATTTTAATTCGACCGGCTACTGGGACTCGTCTCGTTTCTTTGACAGGGACAATGTCGAAAGCAAGCAAGACAAAGGTAAGGGCGCATCAACATCGCGACGGAAGAGGCTGAGACCGGGAGCAGCGCCGCAGCAGCACCGGGTCGCCCACGCGCGCCGCCGCAGGGAACGAGATGGGTGACCGATGAAGGGAAGAAGTGGTACACCAAACACAAGGAGAACAAATATCTCGAGGAGCACATTGCATGGGACTCGCCGGGTACAGGAGTTCCCCGTATGGTACATCGGATTGACGCTGGGCTATGTTTCATTTTTGACGAGCCCAAGGAGTGCAATCTTCACCTAATTCGGGAATTCTATGCCAACCGGAACCCGACACTGTGAGTCACACCATCAAAATAAGGGGCCAGATTGTCACACTTGAGCCTCACCACCTCAATGCCATCCTAGGGGCGCAGAACACGGATGCCCATATACTCCGCAAGCCAATATCACTCCACCCATGCGGATAGTCGCACGCACATTGTGTGGAGCCCTGGCCTACTAAGACGCTGGGAGTGTGCACAAGGAGAGGCTATCATCGATTAATCGCCCTATGCATGATGAAATGTAGCCGTGATATCCGGCTTAAAATTGTTTGCTCCTCGTTTGATTCCTGGGGTTGCACATGACGGATGTGACCCGGGATCGTATGCCTAGTATATGCCCCGATGAAAGGGCTGGAGATTAATATCGCGTGATCATATCCGCCATGAACAGGGCCCGACACCAAGGGCACAGTACGGATTCGGCGGGCCGCCGACTACGTTCCCGAGGGGCCTCTGAGGTCGAGGAAGAGGCCCTAGACTACATCCCAGTGGAGCGCGCAGGTGCCATAAATGTTACAAAGACTAAGGCACCCGACACCACTCACTGCCACTACATCGTCGAGCGACATGCTCCTGATGACCAATATATGTCCCACATGTTCGGGATGCAGATGCTCCACTACGCATAGCGTGAGATCTGGTAGAACTGAGGACGCAGCTGTGGCAGTGCTCGACTTAGATTACCCTTTGGCGAGAACGCCTGTGGCACTAAGTGTCGGGCGTGGTCAAGCTAGAGCTCAGATGATGATGTCCCCACCGACGGTGAGACACGTTGCGAGGATTCCGACGCTTGAGTCGGAGGAGACGGACGATGGTGGAGATTCGTACATGGGGGATGAGGCGGCGCGACTCGATGAAGAAGTGGAGTACTTTGATCGATCGTGGAGTTTCACAAACCACCTTCGCTTGTAATTGTATGAACACTGGGACAAGGTTCGATTTTTAAGTGTGGGGTGGAGTAGTTAGGTGGTACGAATTTTGCCTTGTCTTGTATATTACCGCATGCTCCGTTGTTCCTGTGCCGTGTTTGAATTAATATGACCGTTTTTATGTGTATGTTCGTTTGTAAATATTGTTGTTGTGAAGTTGTGTGTGTGTGCTATGAATGCCGTTAGCCAAAGGTAGTGTAAATAGTTTTTAATTTTAACTTATTGATATTTAAAATTTTTCGTGAATCCATTTTTCTTGGGTTTCTCGGAGTTTGTTTTCGTTCTTTTGCCGAGAAGAGTCCCATTGAACCGAAGTCGTAAATAGTGACCGTTCCTATGATGGATGGATGATCACCTTCTTAAGGGAAATGAAGTCGATAGGAGTAGCTTTTATTTTCAATTTTGGTTTGTTGGTTGTATCTCATGCATGTTGCTACTTTATGGCTACGAAATTCTTGTTGCGAGTTGTACATAATATTTAGACTACAAAGATGATTCGTAGAAAGCATGCAAATTTTTGTACATATATGTGAGACAATTTATGCCATAGAATTCGATTCGGTGTGATTGAGGCTTAATTTTGAATTCTGCAATTAGCTGGATTAAAGAGTCTCGTGAAGTCGTCTTGAGTTGAGCATGCATCGAGTGTATTGTGAGGTTTGTTTATTCCATGCTATTGTGGATTGTCTAGAATCCTGGCTCGTTGTGTGTACGAAATGAAATGAAGGAAGTGTAGTGTAGGAAAGGATGTAGGCGCTTTGTTAACTAAAGTTTTTCTTGTTATCCTTTTCATATCCACCTTGGAAGATTAAATCAGTCAAGGAGCCTTTTAGTTTTATAATTTTTCTTTTTTCCTTGGCGAAAAGGGTGTGAACTAGCAACCCTCTTTCGCGGTCCTTAAACCAACCGCTCTTACCCAAGAAAATATATAATTTTCCCATGGTGTCAAGGAGTGAAATGATAAAAAGAAAAGAAAAGTGATGAAAAAGAAAAGAAAGAAAGAAAAAGAGTCAAGGGTGAAATGGCCAGATTTGAAGGAAAGAAAGTTTGATAACCTCATCTTTTCTTCGTTAGTCCGGCGTGTTAAAGAAATGGGTGATAAAACAAAAGATAAACTCAAGAGAAGGAGGAGGAAGGAAGATAATATTTGTAATGTGATGGGATGTATTAAAAAGCGGTTAAGGAAGCTAGTTACTATTATTGGTTAGCCTAAAGATATACTAGTTCCGTAGCTTACACATAACCTGGTTAAGTCCTACGTGATCTTACATCACGCATCCATATATTAGTGGAGTAATACACTAGAGGCAAGCTTATGGTTCATGACACAATGCATGTGAATTCTTTTGGGGAGAGTGAGCGAAATTGTGAGTGTCTATACCCCGATATGAATTCTCTTTAGAGTCTGCGGAGCAAAATGGGTGGAAATCTCTTATGTTGTGAGGGCACATGTTTGATGATAGAATAAATTCTTGTCGGATATCTTGGCCGCCTAATTGGCATGAGTTTGCCGAGATCGAGAGTCGATTCTTGAGCTAGTGGTCTTGATTGATTAAGTGTCATTGTAATGATGATACTATGCATGTCTTCTTGATGATTTGTTGTGAACATAATCTGGTATAACCGTAGTCGGATCAAGCCGAGCCGCAGTAGCCATGATGGGATATCAATTTCATGAGGTGTATAAGTATTGTTCTGTGACGAACAAGATTTTAAGTGTGTGGGGTAGGTGATTAGGGGCATATTTATATGCCAAATTGATACTCAAATGTTTAGCTTTTGACTTGTTTGTCCAATAATGGGTGTACATTTCATGTAATTGTAATGAAGTGTATTTTATACTAACTAACATGATTAGCGTTGTTTTGTGAAAAACACACTTTTATGGAGTTAAATGACATGTTGGGAGAAATCGAAGATGAACTCGGGAACGAGCAAGGAAGCAAAGCTTGGAGAAGCAGAATACAAGGGCTCCGCGATGGAGCCGTGACACGCCGCCATCGCGGATGCACCGCCTCGGGAATTACAAATGTAAGAAATCCTTGAGGGTCCGCTATCAAGCCGTGGCACGCTGGAATTAATTTCCCGCACTTGCAATTCCAGAGAGGGTCCGCGATTGCACCGTGGCATGCCGGGCATGCCCGCTACAAGGCATGCCGTGCCACGTTGGGAGTACTCATCAAGTGCCAATTTCGTGAGAGCCAGCAGATTCGTGTCACGGTAGGCAAGGTTCGCGACACCTGCAGTACACGCTGCTTGTTATTCTGGAAAAAAATTATCCCTAGTATAAATAGAACACTTAGGTTCATTTTTAATTATTCTCGACTTGGTGGAGCAACAACGTGGGTTACAAGCAGCTTTGAGGTCGAAAATTCTTAGGTTTTCTCTATCCCTTCTTCTTCCTTTCAATTGTTTGCATGATTTGACCATTTAATGACAGTTCAATCCACAAATGAGTGGCTAATTCCCTTTTTGCTGAGGTTATGAACTATTGTATTGAAATGTGATTGTTAAATTATCCGTTTCTTTTCATCTTTTCTTCTATGGTTGTTCTATTTAATTCTTGTTCTTACTACGTTAATATCCTGCCAATGTTAATGGGACCAAAAAGTCCGGCTCACCCGAGGGCAAGAAACTGAAAGTTGTGAATTAATAGGATATGATCTTTTCTTGGTTTGGGAAAATTGGAATTGATTTACCTTCGGGATAGAAATATACCCGAAAGTCGTATTAGTCAAGTGTGGAATCGATTTTGTATGGCTAGAACATGAATTTCTTCTTATCACGTAAAATGTAGGCGGAAGGTTCATGATTCTTAAGTTGCTGTATGAGAGTTTTAATCCATAGCATAAGTTCCGACTAGCAACTCAGAGAAAAGATAAACCATGTATATCGATATTTAATTTCTCTACATGTTCGTTGTAGCCTCAAGATGCTCACATTCATAGTTCGACTCAACTGTATAAATATTTTACTTTAGTATAAAAATTAGTTTTCAAATTATAAAACTCTCTTTACATCAAGCACTTGGCAATTATGGTTTTAGTAAATTAACACTTGAGAAGGTTTCACCCCGTAGTCCTTGGGTCCTTGTGGGTTTGATATTCCGGTTCTTTAAAAGGAGCCACTATATTACTTGCACGACCCGTACACTTGCGGGCTCATCACTTACAATATGTGTTCACGCAGAAGGATCTCAATTTTTTCAAAAGAAGGTGGTTCAAGCTACCAAGGACTATGATATGAGTGTGCTTTACCATCCAAAAATGTAGTAGAGGATGCACTTAGTAGACTCTATGGAGAGTGTCTCATTTTGATGAGGTGAAGAAGGAGTTGGTGAAGGATGCCTAACTCTAAGGTTATGAGTTAGGGTTGGTTGACTCGACCGATGGTAGTGTTGTTGTTCAAAATGGATCAAAATCTTTCTTGGTGACTGATGTGAAATCTAGATAAGATGACAACCCTAAGCTTCTGGTAAAGTTGTAGGAAGCCATTCAAAATCAAGGTAGATGTCTTCCAAAAGGGAGATGGTGTGGTTCGGCACTGTGGTTGCTTATGTGTTCCGGACGTGGATGATTTAAGGAGCCGTATATTGCACGAGGTCATGGATCCAGGTATTTCTATCCATTCGAGTGCCACCAAGATGTACCATGACTTACGGGAAATCTATTGGTGGAATGGCATGAAGAAGGATATTTCAGAATTTGTAGCTATGCCCAAAACCGTTAGCAAGTAAATGTCGAGCATCAAAGACCTAAGGTGTGCTTTAGGATACGGCATTCCTACTTGGAAGTGGAAAGAAATTACATGGACTTCATCATAGGTTTGCCTCGCACTTCGCGAAATATGACCTATCTCTGTAGTTGTGGTAGATAGGCGCGACCAAGGATCCTCATTTTCACCAATAAACCACAAATCTCGGCTGCAGGGATTATGGAAAACTATTTATCCACGAGCTAGTTCGATTACGTGGAGTGCCCTTATCCATCATTTCGGCATGAGGTACTCAATTTACCTCTTAATTTTGGAAGTCATTTCAAAAGGACTGGTAATTTCAAAGTTAAGCTCAGCATGGCATTTTACCCGCAAATGAATGGTCAAGCGGAGCGGACAATCTAGACTCTCGAGGAAATGTTGAGAGCATGCGTGATTTACTCATAGGCTATATGAGCATTTGCCTCTTATCGAGTTTTGCATACAATAAAAACTATCATTCTAGTATCCAGATGGAACCGTTCGAGGCTCTCTATGTGCGGGTTGGTGAAGTGGCGGGCGATAGAAACCATATTCAGCCTATGAGGCTATGGAGAAGGTTCAGCTAATAAGGGATAGGTTGAAAAGTGACTGCAGTTGCAAAAAGTCCTATGCCGATGTGAGGAGGAGAGAATTATAATTTGAGGTCGATGATTGGGGTATTTCAGCTGTTTCTCCCATGAAGGGAGTGATGAGGTTCGAAAGAAGGGGAAACTTACTTCCCGTTATGTCACTGTACCGGATAGTGACACGTGTTGGCAAGGTGTCTTATGAATTGGATGCTCGAGAATTAGCTTTGTGCATCCCTGTATCTCCATGTGTCACTCTTGAAGAGGTGTTTTATGACCCAACTCTAGTTGTCCTGGTGGACAAGTACGGTGTAAAAGACAAACTCCTCTTAGTGATTTAGACGCTCGGTAGAAATACCGGATCATCAAGTTAGACGACTAAGGAAAAAGAAGTAGCCTACCAAAGTGTTATGGAGGAACCAACATGTTGAGGGAGTTACATGGAAGCTGACGTAGAAATGATGGCTAGATAGCCACATTTATTCTCTAGCGCCTGGCCCGCCTGAGGTATCGCTTTGACCTAAAACTCTATTTAATTTCATGATTCAATTTCATGTGTCCAAGTTTCTTCTATGTATATGGATGTATGTATGATTTATGAATTCAGTTCAGCTAAGCTGCTGTGCGCGGAGCATGAATAAGGTGGATTTTTCCGTGGGTCCTCGCCATCTCGTAGTTTGGAATCGAGGTAGTTATTTCACGCTTTTATTTAAATGATCAGATTTGAATATGATAATTGCATTTCTTTACTTTTCCACATGCAGTCTCCAACATCCGAGTGACGAATGTCTTAAGGAGAGCTATTGTTATAACTCAAAAAGCCCAAAAAGACTACTCAGAGTTGAAACAGAAAAGTTGGAAATTGGCACTGTGAATTAGGACGGGTCGTGAGGTGACTCAGAGAGCAGCCCATAAGTCGTGATGTGACTCATGGGGAGGCCCATGGAATGAATTTGAAATTTTGGAAATGGGATCCCACGGAGGTGACTAAGGATCAGTGGGTCAGCCCTACGAGCCACATTAGGGGTCACCATGGGGTGGGTGAGTAAGAAAAAGAGAAGGAAGAGAGTTAGCATACTTGCTGGAGGGACTTAATGAGTCGTGGTCACTCCTCACGATTCATGGGGTGAGTCATGACCAAGAAGCGAAAATATATCCGAGGCCAAGGTAGTGTACATCATTTGATGGTGACCACGAGCCGTGGTCACTGAATGAGTTATTAAGTCATCTCGTGATGAGCCTAGGAGAGTTGAGAGGCAGTGCGCTCACGAACTAAGCCACGAGTCATGAACCTTGACGAAGAATCGTTAGGTCCTCATTGGGACCAATTCCGACGCTATTTTCCATGAATTTAGTAAGGGGTATTTCATAATTCCTAAGCTTCTTAGGCCTAAACTACGTCATTTTGAGTTATGAATAGTTACTTTTAAATGGGTTAAGTTCATTTTTATGCCTTATCTATTCATGCATGAAAGGTAGAAGACTCGAGAGGGTGATCAAGCCTGCCATTCATCACTTCTTTTCAATTTCCTATTGGGCATTCAAAGAAGTGTAAGAATCATCTACTACCTGTGTATGTAGGGTTATGAATGGGTGAATCCTTTCACACCCATGTCCAAATCTTTCTATAAATCAAGAATTCCTATGACTAATCTACGGGGATTTAACCCAATGCATGAATTTTCTAATTCTCTACATGGGTATGATCTTTATACGTTTCTGCTGATTGAATTTGATTCATGGCAAATTTTACAAATGTTTTCAATCAAAAATCATGGTTCTAGTTTTATAAATTGAAAGGCCCATTGAAGTGAAGTTCATGAAGATGAGATTTGTGATTAATGTATGTTAATGATGAGATATTATGATGAAAAGCATGTTTTCAAGATACCCATGTTATAATTATGTTTTTGGTATGAATTGAGTATTTTTCAAGCATGATAAAATATTGGCAAATGCCTACATGTTTAAGTATGATTGATTATTTCGAATTAAGCTTACTACATGGTTTTGGAGCGAATACTCCTACTTATATTTTCCTCGTTATGTTTTGAGTTAAAGCTTTTCATATGCATAGCTTAATATGGTTTTGGAGCGAAGACTTCTAATTATCTTTCATCTTGTGGTATGGTTTGAGTTAAAGCTCGTATGCATGATTTCCTATTGAGATGTATTTATTTTATGAGCTTCACAATAGACGATGTTGAGCTTCTCATTGAAAATGATTTAGAGTATATGCATGTTTTTTAGAGTAGTGTCTAGCACCGAGCCGGCTAAAGGTCAACCACCCTATACCTCAGAAACTACGTGCCAACATCGATTTGTACATTATGACTTTGGGACCTCCCTTGTGAGATATCCCCTTCCCTATTGGGCCACAAGATTTATATCTATATCATGGTATCGCCCCTATCCCCGGCAAGGCTTTGGACGGCTCTACTCACTTGAATGATAGTTTGGACCACGTAAGCTCTATAGTGGTATGTCGGTTAAAATATTAGTCTCCCATTGTTCCTCATGATTTAGCTATGCATGTTCATTACTCATGAGATTTACATATGTAAGCATGCTCTAAAGCAGGTTTGACTTAATGTTCATCTTTACTTATAAATATCATATTTTATCTTTGAGTCATTCGATTATGTTATGATGATATGTTATGTTATGATGAGATCATGATTTCAGAAAGAATGCATGCAAGCCCTACCGCGATTCTCTTAGTTCATGCTTTGACATTATGCATGTCTTTAAATGATTTTACTTACTTAATAGATTTTACTTACCTTGTATACCCAATACATTCCACGTACTAACTACATATTCTATGTTGTATTATTTCATGATATAGGACCTGACTCGTGTTCAGCCCCGCTCTAGCCTGCCCTCTCGAAAGTTAGCACCTTTTGTTGGTGAGTCATAATCTCCCGAGGACTAGACTATTTAGATTTTTTTCTCTTACGTACTTTCAGTTTCAAATTGTGAGTTAGTTGGGGTCTTGTCGCATCAACTCACATGTTTAGAGGCCTTTCGGACATATGGTTGTGTTTAGCTTCAGATTGTGTTTCCGATATCATGTTAAGCTAGACTTCCGCTATAATTATATTGTCAGACATTCAGCTTTATTTGATTGAGTTAGATGTATGTTTATGCCATTTTACTACTTGAGGTCTCGCAGGCTCCTTGTCTCATGTTGGTGATCCGGTCTCCGTCTGGCCGTGGAAATCTTGACTATGTTATTTTTGCTTTCTTTAGTTTGGAGTCAAATTTTTTTGTTTGAGTCGTTTAGAAAGGTAGAGTAATTGACGTTTCCATATGATAGATGATGACGATTGTCTTAAGGGAAGAGTCATGTTACATTATTTTAGGATTGAGCCAGGTCATCCGCTGTATGCTTGTTGATATTCTTCTTAGTTTCTATGCCGGAGTAAATAAAGTTGTCATCTTTATTTCATAAGTGAGGATTCATGAGAGACACACATATCTCTTTTAAATTGATTCAACATATCCTTAGGGCTCAATTATGAATAAACTTGTCATTCAATATGATTTGTGTGAATGTGCAAAGCTTGTAGAAACCGATTAGATTTTTGTTGCCATGAGAGGTGAGCCGAATTCGTTTTATGTGTATATATTATAGCATCTAGAACTTGCTCAGTTTATGTAGGATAACTAGCTAGTAGGGAGTTGAGAGATGACTAAAACATTTCTTAGTATAAGCCATGTTTTTCCTACATTTGTTTTACCTTCCTATACATTCTCCCTAAGTTAACCCCTTGAGCCTAAAGCTTTACCTCTTTCTTAGCCATGAAAAAAATAGCTTAATCCAATTTTTTTGTGAGACCTCAGATTTGTGATCTAAAGTAGTCTTAGGCACTTTGAGACTTTAAAGTAAAGCTCCACCAAGTTAGTACCTGGTAAGGGAAAAAAGAAAAAAATTGTGTAAGAAAAGAAAAGTAAGAAGAAGGGATGCCCATAGAATTGTGTTGTCTACTTGATGCTAGGGAAAGTTTAGAAAAAGAGAGCTTTATTGCAAAATCCTTAGTCATTCTAGGAGAAGTAAATTAGCAGTCAAGTAGTGAAAATGGGGCATGAAAGAAAAGACAAGGGTGAATAGATGAAAGATGAACAAACAAGGAAAGAGGTGGTGGACAAGAAAAGTGAAATATGTCTTAAAAGTTCTTAGGGTGGTAGTCAATATTAAACGAAATATCAATTCTATCCGCCCCTTAGCTGACACATTACAACCAAAAAAAGTCTCTGTGATCTTAATCTCTTGAAGCAATTAGGTAGTCTTAACGTACATGAAGGGCAATCCACGATATATTACATATGTGCATACATCATTTGTGAGTGTGAGAGTACCTTAGTTATTGTGTTCCATGTCTTTACATTGATGAATTTGAGAGAGGAACATCACTAAAGGTGAGGGGCACAAGAGGCTTGCTGGTGCACTACTTGTTGCATCTGTCAGCATTTAATCATGTTGGCCTTTGTGTTGAAAAGATGAGTCATTCATAGAGATTGTGGCAAGTTAACTTGGTTGTGAAGCTTTCATATGTGCTTGATGAAATTGTGTTGCTGGTATCAAACCACTTATGTATGCTCCATGCTAGTTTGTTGATATAAATTGATTGAGGTTTCAAGTGTGATGGTGAAACATGAGTTTAGGTATGTTTTAAGGATTGTCTGAGGATAAACAATGGTTGAAGTGTGAGGTGGTGATGTTGGGCATATTTCTATGCCCATTTACCATATTTTTACCCATATTTGATCATGTTTTGATTTCATAATCCTTAGTTTATTCTTAATTCATGTGTGTGTATAATTTATATGCTAACAAACGATTTGAGTTGATTTGACTAGAAACTATGCAAAAGGACTCAAAAATGATCAAAGGAGTGAAGATTTGAGAAGCTAAAGATATCAGGCGTGATGGCTCCCCACACCAAGTTCCAAACTTCGTAAAAATGTAACTTCAGTTGGTGCTATCGCCGGTGCGCCGTGCCAGCCTTGAACTTCAGAGAATTGCATTTCACAAACCCTGGCGAGATGAGTGGCGTTGCGCTCTAGAGTTGTCTAGACTTTGAGAAATTTGATGAACACCTTGGCGATAGAGGGGTGCACCTGTAGCCTCCAAACCCGAAATTATTGGAAATTTGACTAATTTTATGGTGAGATAAGTGGGGTGGCACACTGTGGTCATTCCTTGGGACCGAAAATGCTGATTTTAAAGCTAAGTTTTAGAGGGAAAAGCGTCATTTCAAAGGATCATCTATAAATACATGCCTTAGGTTATTTGTTACATTATCATTTTTTATGTTCCGTAGTCGCTTAGGAGGCTTATAAAACCATTTGGAATGAAGACAAAGTTCTACACTATTTTTCTCTTCTCTACTTGTATTTTCATATGATGATGACTAAGTATTTGTTTTCCCTCTTGTGTATGAGTGGCTAAACCATATCCTAGGGTTGTGGCCATGGTGGATGGTTGAATCTTTGAAAGACTAATTTAATCTACTTTCGGGTTCTTCAATTCATGGTTGTTTATATTTATTTATGTTAATTTATTATTAATGATTGATCTCCTAGTAATCCATTGGCTTTCAATTGAAATTTGGGAAAGAGAATTGAAAGGGTTAAAAATAAATACAGTAATGGGAATTCAAAGACCCTTGAACCCATTGGTGATAGGATAGAAGGTTTTTTTAAGGATAGGAATATACCCTTCAACCCCGTTTAATTCAAATACAAGTAGGCATAATCACCTTTTCATTATTCTCCTGCGACTCATAGGGATATAGGAGTTAGGGTTCATGAAATATTTCTTATGCTAGGGATATGGAAAGAAATAGATAGTAACTTGCAACAAACAACCATAGGAAGAATTGTACTAGTGTAATTACGTCTTGAAAACTCAACTTGAAACCAACCTAGTTCCATTGCCCTAGACTCTCATCATCATCGAAATACAATCAAGCTCACAATTGTTTTTAGTTAATTTTATATTTAAAGTTTTATAGTTTAATTCTCTAAAACCAATCTTCATTTAAACTGCTTTTGTAGATTAGTGAAATTGAAGTGACAACCTTATAACGATTAAATTAACAAGTCTCTGTGGATACGATATATGGACTTAACAATCATATATTACTTGACGATCATGTGTACGCTATGCGCGCTTGGGCAACATCACGTGGACTACACAAACTGTTGAATATCTATATAACATTATCTAAAAAAGCCTCTAAACACAAGATGAGTTGATAGGACAAGACCCCAACTAGCTCTACTAAATGTGTAACTGAAATGACATGGAAAAAAACATAAATTGAATTGACATCCCCGGACTATGAGGACTTACCAAAGTCAAGTTGAACCTCGGAGCAAGAGCGAATCTAATGATGGGGTTGACTGATCACCTGAACCTATATCATAAGACTATAGCACAAAAATATGGATTAATACTTTGAATGTACTGAGTATGGAGGATAAGTAAACATGAGAATATTGACAACATGCTAAAAATTCAAGATAGTGATAGTCATAAACAAAGTTGTTCATCATAATCAAGTATAATGACTATGGTTTTGAAAACAAAATTATAAAGTTCATCATATTTGAAACTATAAGTCTAATAAACTGATTAATGTGTCAAATATACGATAAAACATGATATCATAAATCCTGAATATTAAGATCCATGAAACATAAGGAACAATAGAGATTCTTAAAATCACATACCCAAGCCAGCATACATGGAGCACAACGACAAACCTAGACGGGAGGTATGTTCCTAACTTTCCAAGGTTAAGAACTATGAAGGCATAATATCACCATGAGCCTATTTTTGCAAGGGAGACACTCTCTCTGGCGAGGAACCCATCATATCTACGATGGCGTATAGTTTATGAGACCTGGGTGTGTTGGAGCCCCGGCCTACTCGGTGTTAAGTACTACACCAAAACATACATAGTGCTCATACTCATACTTGAAATATGGATTTTACAGGACTTAATTAAAATAACATGATAGATTCATAAACCGCTTGATATACGTGAACTAGCCATGTAAACAATGCCAAAATACGCCTAATGAATACATAAGCTTGTTACTCATGAGATTTATACATACTTGAGTAAATCATGCTTACTTAAAAATAGAGAATCATGAGAGTTATTCATAGAAATCATGTGATCACAATCATAAACAAAAATAGAATTAGATAATTCCATTCATAAGGGATCATAGAGTTTTGCATCAAAAAGAGTCTAACTCTAGAAATTCATGAAAATCATAATTGGAGATTTGAAGGAATTGAAATCATAAAATTAGACTTGGGATTGGACATGAGGCCTGGAAGAAATTCCCCATTCATAATCCTACATACCTGGCTTGAAGAGTTCTTGACACTAGCTTAAGACCCAAGAAGAATTGAGAAGAAGAAGAACCCTAGTTCCTTAAGAGCCTTGAAAGAATTGATCTTGAATCTACGGTGTTTTGAGAGGAATCAGAGTTTAGGCTAGGTTTACCCTTAAATACCCTCTTAGAAAACCCAAAATGACTTGATTTAGGAATTGAAAAGCATAGAATATTATGAAAATATCCTTAGGAACTCGCATTAAAAATTTGCCCGTCCAAAGGCTATAATCTCTACTACAATCCAGACCACCTCACCACGGGTCATGTGACCCCTCCTGGTCAATGGAGCCCTATTGGTTAATATATAAACCCCTTCCCACGATTACTCAAGACCAACTCGCTGGCCCTAGTATGATTCGTAGGATGCTGTTGCGATACCGTAATAATTTTTGGTTGCTTCACCAATCTTCCGGGTCATGACTCTTGGTAGGATTCATACCATACCATCACGAGTTGTATTAAGGGGAAATTCCAGTTTTTCTACTAGTTCATACTAAACTAGGGTCTAGTCTTAGGGACTTTTAGGTTGTTATAGGAAATCTTTCCATATTCTTAATATATGGATTATTTTAGGTGTTTTGAAAGTTACAAAGCATCGGGGCTTTGTGTTGTGGTGATTGTTGGATAATTTGATCGAGAAAAGTCAAGCTATTGAGTCCCCTACAAGATATCTTTAGGCTAAACCTTCTTCAATAAGTTTCTTTTGTCATATAGTTAATACAACTTGTTGTGTTTTGTAGTAGTGTTCGTGGCTACGTTCTTGTTGTATGTTAGTTGCTAAAATTAAACCTAAGAATTATACAAGTGTCACGACCCAAACTACCCTGGGATCGTAGACACCGGACAAAGAGCCACGAGATACACCAAGTCGACCCATGGAGGAGTATTGACATCTAATTCAATCACATGAGCGGGAAGACATAACATAAAGAACGTAATCATGACATAGCATAAGGGAAAATGATACTGACTTATATAATACGGCAAAAACAACTTATAGTCCGATAAGCCTCTAAACATGAAAGGCGCATTGGATGGGACAACTCCCCAACTAATCATATCCGTAACTGAAAGAAATGCATAGAATGTTAACATGTAGCCCTTGGAACATGAGGACTCACCAAGTGTGCTGAGAGCAAGGCTGAAATCCAGCGGGTTAGGGATGAGCCTAAGAATTGGGACTAGCATCATGAAATGATACAAAACAAGGAAGTATGCTACAAGACATGGAATATAATGAGTATGCAAGGTATGTAAATGGACATTTAAACATATATGAAATTCATAAACGATCAAGAGTAGGACGTCATGCTCGTATCGTAAATAATAATAACATATTATACAAATTTCAAGGTTTTCAAAACATTCGTAACATAACATAATCATAGTCATAATAGAACCGATTTTCTTAGCATGAATTGGAGCTAACATATACATAATCATAACATGCATAAATCATGAGAAATGTTGGAGATTCTCTTAACCGACGTAATCCCATATTAGACACATGAAGCCCGACTTTAACCCTAGTCGGAGGGTGTACGTACCTTGCCAAGGGTAGAACCATGAAAGTGTGATATCCCCATAAAAAGGGCCATTAAGACCGTGGACTAACATGAAAGGGTCCCGACATACCTACGGTGGCATCGTAGTTCATGAGATTCGGGGCTTGACTTAAGCCCCCAACTACTGTGTTCGATACTACTCCCAAAACATATATATATAGTGCCTATAATAATACATTCAATAGTTTATGGGCTATTTAAATCATGATAATCATAAAAATGCTTAAAATACATGATCTAGCCATGACTTGAGGCCCGTGGGTCGCCTAAAACATAATCACAGATTGATAAAATTCATACATATTTGTAGATCATGCATGTAGCTTTAATTAATAAGTTTTGTAGTAGATAATAAAATAAATTCATAAATAATTTCATAATTTATGTTGGGCTTATCAAAATACCAATGGATTAATGGATCGTAAATCGATTTCTTATGGGGTATGCATAATTAATCTTAATTGTTTAGAAATTTGAAATCTCAATAATATTATAATCAATTTAAATCTCAAAAGATGATACAAATTAGTAGATTATGATAAGATTTCAAAATCACAACATCTATAAAATTAAATGATTTAATTTTATACAAATTGAATTACAATACCCCATGAGTTTTTGATAATTTATGGGTAAAATCATAGAATAGGACATGGGTGTTGAAGGAACCACCCATTGATGACCTTACATACCTAAAATTATTGATTCTTAATCTCCCTTGAAAGCCCAAGGTGGAATTGTGAGGAATTGGGGAAGAACACCTTGAATCACCTTCTAATCTCGTCTCTATACTCTTGCATGCAGGCTTAACATGAAATCAACCCCCTTAAAAGACCCATTTAGAGCTTAAAATGACGAGTTTTAGCCTTAGGAACTTAGGAATTATGAAACACCCTTATTAAAATGCAAGAAAACACTCATGGTGGCCCCTTGCAACGTAGGGGACCTCACGAAATGCTGCCATAAGCACAACTCGTGGCTAGACCCGTCATGCCGACTTCCCAAACTTTCTAGGACACCGTGAGGACCCCACGAACTGTGGTGGTCGACCACGACTCGTGGTCACCACCCATTGTCTTCACTACCCTTTCCCATTTTGCCAATCGGGTACACCTAGGCCACTGGGAGACCTAATCCAGTCGTGTGGCCCGTCCAAAGACTCGTGGTCATGCCCGTGGTCTCACCACAAAACTTAGCCGTGCTCTGCTTGGCTACAAGTCACCTGTCGCGGATCACCCTCTCACCCACCTCACTAGTCTTTTGTGACTGGGTGCGAATTTTTAGTTTTTCTCCGCTGACTCGTGTCTCGACCCATGGGTGCCAACGATACAAGACTTCCTTGGAACATTCATCCTCGAATGTTAGATCAGGCGTGTAAACTAAGAAAACAAGTAATCACCATATGCAATTATTGATCATTTAAACTGAAAACTAATGGATTGACTACCTCCAAAAAAGAACTACATAACCTAAAACCTAATTTACATCACATACATTTTCCATTTCATAAAACAATCTTGCACACATGAACTAAAAATGAAAATTGATTAGATAATTAGGGAAAACTAATACCTCAAATTGAAACGAGTCGGTAGAGAAAAAGTGTATATCTAGCCATCATATCCGCTTCCGCTTCCCACGTAGCTCCTTCCAACATGTTGATTTCTCCATAATACTTTAACTCAAGACACTTCTTGTTCCTTAGCTTGCATATTTGTGATCTAATATTTCCACAAAGTACTTCTTCATAGCCGAGACCTGCCATCTACACCAATGTTGTCCATGTGGACTACTAAAGCCGGATCCCCAAAACACATTTTCAAAAGTGACACATGAAACACAGATGAATCAAGATAATTTTGAGGGCAAGTCCAACTCATACGCCAATTACCAACTCCTCACAACTTAGGGGCCAACATAAAGAGACCGAGTTTCCCTTTTCCCAAACCGCATGACTCGCTTCATGGGAGATACTCTTAGAAACACCTACCGGGCCCACATCAAAACTCCAAGTCTCTTCTCCTCACATTGGCATATGATTTCTCTGACTTACCTTTGAGCGGTTTTCAACCACCCCTCACCAATCGAACCTTCACCATCGCCTAGAATCGAACGCCCTATCATAACTTCCTCACCCACCTCAAACCATCCGATGGGAGATTCACACCTCCGCCCCATAGAGGGCCTCGAACAAAACACTCATTTGGATACTAGGAGTGATAACCGTTATTATAAGCAAACTCGATAAGGAAAATTATCATCCCAACTACCTTTAAAATCCATAACACATGCCCTCAAGATGTCCTCAAGAGTCTAGATTGTCTGCTCCACCTAGCCATCCGCCCGAGGATGAAAGGCTATGCTCGATCTTGACTTGAGTCCCAAGTTCCTTTTGAAACGGTTGCCATAATCGGGAGGTAACTCGTACCCTTGCCCGAAATAATAGACAAGGGCACTCCAATGAAGTTGAACCAACTCCTAAATATAGAGCCATAGTCATCCGCTTAATCGGTAGTTTTGACAGTAGAAAATGGGCGCACTGTTAACCTCGTCTACCACCACCCAAATAGAATCATAGTGTTGTCGAGTACGAGGTAAGCCTGTAATGAAATCCATATTAATCTCTTCCCATTCCAAGTGGGGCTACTAATATCTTGAAGTACGCCCCGTCTTTGATGCTCGACTTTCACTTGCTAACAGCTTATATTTAGCTAAGAACTCCGCAATATCCTCTTCATACCATACCACTAATAGATTTCGCAGTCCTCAAGTACATCTTCAGGATCCCGAATTGAATAGAATATTGGTACCATGTGCCTCATGTAATATCCAATTTCCTCAAATGATTGACGTCCGAACACATAGTCGCACTTTATCGTGAAAGTACTCCATCTCCCTTGGGAGAAACCCTCTTACCTTTGACTCCACACTCGCTCCTTCAACTTTCTCAAAACCTGGATTCATCTTTCTTAGATTTGATATGAACCACCAAGGATGATTCTCACTCCATTCTCAGATAACGACGCCACAATCGGTCGAGTCGGTAATTGGAATCTTAACTCCCAACCTTGCCACCCCAAGTGACATCCTTCACCAACTCTCTTCCTCCACATGGGACACACTATCCATAGAGATCCTATTTAGTGCATCCGCCACCACATTGGGGCCTTGCCCATGTGAATAAACAACACCTACATCAGAACCCTACAACTCCAACCCCCTTTGCCGAAGATTGAGATCCTTCACATGAACACGTATTGCAAGATTTTGTGATCCATTAATACATCCATGTGACCCTGAAGGCCAAGTAATGCATTACATCTTTAATGCAAACACCAACGCGCCAACTCGAGGTCATGTCAGTAGTTCTTTAATGAACTTTCACTGCCGAGAGGCATATGCCATTTTCCCATCTACATCAACACACATCCCAATCCGACTCTTGACGCATCACAATATACAACAAAGCAACCACCCTGGGTAAGGTCAACACCGGTGCCGAAGTGAGACCTGCCCTTCAATTCCCGGAAGCTTTCCCTCACAAGCTCCGACCATTGAAACATTAATTTCTTCGAAGATAACTTGGTCAAAGGTGTTGCAGTTGAGAAACCCTCAATAAATCTCCTATATTAACCGTCAGCCCATGAAACTTCGAATTTCTAAAGGATTCAATGGTCCCCGGCTGATTCTTCACCGGCCAATTTTCTGGGACCCACTAATTCCCTCACCTAAAACCACAGTCCTAGATATGCCACCGAGTCCAACCAAACTCCTAGTATTTCGAACTTTGCATATAACCGACGATCCTTGAGGACTTGAACACTATACGAAGCCGCAGCATGCTCCTCCTTACTCCTAGAGTATATAAGGAAATCATCGATGAACACAATTACAACTTGTCCAGATATCACGGAACACCCTTGCTCATCAGTCCATAAAATCAGGAGCATTGCCATTTGAACATATCACTACAAACTCATAACACATACGTTCTAAAGGATGTCTTCGGGATATCACACTCCCGAACTCCATGGATGGTATCCTAATTCGAGATCATTCGAGAAACACTTGGAAACCCCGATGGTCAAATAAATCATCAATCTTTGGAAAGGGGTACCTGCTTCTGATAAAAAGGACCTTATTCAATTGCCGAGAATAATACACACATTTGAAGGGACCTAACTCTTTCGAACAAAGAGAAATGATGCACCCCATGGAGACGTGCTCGGTCTAATGAAACCCTTATCCAACAAGTCCCTTAGCTATTCTTTTAGCTCCTTTAGCTTGGCTAGAGCCATCCCGTAAGGAGGAATAGATATAAGTCGTGGTATTGGGCTATAGACCAATATCAAAATCAATTTCCCTTTCCGGAGGAACACTTGGCAAATCATCGTGGAAAACCTCCGAGTATTCACACACCACTAGAACATCGTATAGTCGTGGTCTCGGACTCTACATCCTTAACCCTAACTAGGTTGTACATGCAACCCTTAGAGATCATTTTTCGGGCCTTAAGGTAAGCGATGAAGCGACCTGGCTGCAAAATTCCGATGAACTACTCCTCCATTTTTTGTAAGCCGGGTTCACCCGTAAAATGGAACCTACCACTCTGGATTCTAAGGCTAACTGCCAAACCATAACATGAAACAACCAATCCATGCCTGCTTAATAACATCAAGAAACCACTCGATTTATCGACCGGAGTAGATACGGAGAATGGTTCTCGATAAAATTTTAGGACTAACCTAAACTACTAGCAATGTAAGGGTCACAAAAGACAAATTAGCTCCCGAATCTAACAAATCATAATGCATCATAAGACTTGCAACATACCCACATGACTACATTTTGGCGATGTGTCCTTCTCCTAGTGAGGCACTAGGGCATAAAACATGTTTCCTGCGTTGACCGCTATAAATCATAGTGGAAGAACCCTACTATGCGGGTTATGCCGCCGGAATGGTAGAACTCGGGCCGTGTGGGCAATCCCGATCCCGTGTCTCGAGCTTTCCACAATCAAGCAAGCATCCGCACCGACCAGGAACCTCCCGGGATGATTTTTACTACATCTTGCACAAGTTGAGAAAGTACGCTCCACCTGCATACTACCATTATCCCTCGAGCTTGTAGCCCTACTCCTTTCCCTAAACCTATATGGCGTGGCCGGGCCGATGATGGAGCTAGAGTAACGGGACTGGGTGGCCGAGTCCGTTGACGGGGTCCACCTCTTGACCGGGCTTGAGAAACCCCGGCCGCCGGTCCCGCCCTCTTTGCCTCTCTCCGACTCCTGGAGACTGACTCCATCAGTTGTGCATGCAATACAACATGTGGAAAATAAATGTCCAAGTGAAACATGGCAATCCGGCAATCTTTGTCCAAGTAATCTACTACCCCATGCACAAAGCGGCTCACCCGAGATCGCTGATCCTTCACCAACTCCGGAGGATATTTAGGTAACCGGTGAACCTAATCAATTCTCCTGCATAGACATGCTACCTTGTTTCGCATTAACAAACTGCCGCCTTGAGCTCCCCATCTCCCGAGGGAAGAACCGATCCATGAATGCAGTGTGAAACTCATCCTCGCCTATCGGCCTCGCACCCGCCGCCCCTAGCATCTCTCCATTGCTTAACCATATGTGATACCCCTTCACTGGTAGGAGGCCAAATCAATGCATTCCCAAACTTGTCCACCCTCTTGACTTGGGAGATTTCTGTAATCTCCTCTATAAAATCGTGTGGATCCTCACCACCTTGATTCCAGAACTTTGGAGTGGGCTCATCCTCAAGAAATCTCGCACTCTAGCCGCCGCATTCCCATTCTAAGGGAAATGTGCCACCATCCGATTCCTCGACCTAGGGCATTCATGGCCTATGCCAATATCTGAATCGCTCCCAAAACTCAACATGGACGGTTGGCTATGGTACGGCTCCTCATAAACGGGTGGAGTTGGTCGGTGCTCACCATCATGGGCACCCTCATGATCATTACCATTTCCATTTCTTCTGGCGTTTACTCGACATTGAGGCATAATTCTGAAAATGCAAATAGCACGAATTAGAGGGGTAAAGGACATCTGTCCAGCACAACATAGACCATGAAAGAAGGGAACATTTCCTAAACATCTAGTAGCCACTTCGTCATAAGTGTGGTGTGCTTCACACCCATGAAAAAGACTCTACTTAATGCGCTTTCGGACTCCTAGAACACATAAACCTAATGCTCCGATACCATGTTTGTCATGACCCAAATCACCTCGCATCATAGACATGGGACAAAGAGCCCCAGAGACCCCAAGTCAACCCATGACATGAGCATACATCTAATTCAATCACATGAGCGGAATACTTAACATAAAGAACGTAATCACGACATAGCATATGGAAATAATTATAATCGACTTATACACATACGCTTCGGAAACAACTTATAGTCTTATAAGCCTCTAAACATGAACGGTGGATTGATGGGACAACTCCCCAACTAATCCAATATCTAGAAACCGAAAAGAAATGCATAGAATGTTAACATGTAGCCCTCGAAATTATGAGGACACACCAAGTGTACCGAGAGTAAGGGCCGATACTAGCTATGGGGTGAGGATGAGCCCCAGAACCTGGACCCGTATCATGAAACGTGATACAACATAGAAGGTATACGGTCAATAGATACGAAATGTACCTGAGTATGAAAGGTAAGTAAAACGTATATTTAAAACATATGTATGAAATTCATAAATGATCGTAAGTAGTAAGACGTCATGCTCTTATCGTAAATCATAATAACATATCATATGGCCTGCTTTCAAAACATTGGTAACATAACATAATCTGGCCATAATAGAAGCGATTTTAACATGACTTGAGCCAACATACACATTCATAACATGAATAAATCATGAGGAACAATGGGATATTCTCTAACCGACATACCCCATATGAGCACACATGAAGCCCGACTCTGTAACTAGTCGAGAGGGTGTTCGTACCTTGCCAAGGGTAGAGCCATGAAAGTGTGCTATCACCATAAAAAGGCTCGTTAAGACCAGTGGACTAACATGAAAGGGTTATGACATACCTAAGGTGGCACGTAGTTCATGAGATCCTGGCTTGACTTGAGCCTCAAACCCACTCCTGTTCGATACTACTCCCAAAACATATATGTCGTGCTCATAATAATAATACATTCATGATTTTATGGGCTAGTTAAATCATGATAATCATAAACATGCTTTAACATATGTGGACTAGCCATGACTTGAGGCCCATGGGACGACCAAAACATAATTCATAAGTTATAAAATTCATATGTCACGACCCAAACGTACACCGTGATCAGACACGGGACAAGAAGCCCCAAGAGAACCCAAGACGACCCATGGCATGAGCATACATCTAATTCATCCACATGAGTGGAAGACTTAGCATAGAGAACGTTATCATAACATAACATTAGGGAAAACAAAAAGACAATGCTTATACAATACTATGAATACAACTTTTATGATAAGCTTCTAAACGTGAAAGGCGGGATTGATGGGACATCTCCCAACTAATCCAACATCCAAACTGAAGGAATAACATAGAGTATGAACATGTAGCCCTTGGAACATGAGGACTCGCCTGGCACGCAGAGAGCAAGTCCAAATCTATCTACAAGTGAGGATGCTTCAGAACCGGGACTGTATCAAGGAGACGATACAACATAGAAAATATAATGGACAATACGTGGAATGTACCGAGTATGCAAGGTAAGTAAAACAGATATTTAAAAAATGTATAAAACCCATAAATAATCATAAGAAGGGCACATGCTCATAACATAATTATCGTTATATAACATATACAAAGGTTTCTCTAAATGTTCATAATAAAATTGCAATAGCAATCATAAGAGAAAAGCCTTACTAAACATGGCTTGAGCCCATATACATAATCGTAAACTTGCATAAATCATGAGAATAAAGTAGATTCTCTAACCGACACACCACATAAGGAGCACACACATGAAGCTCGATTTGTAACCCCACAAGGAGGGTGTTCTACCTTGCCAATGGTAGGAACCATTAAGGGCGTGATCACACATAAAAAGGGTCATTTGGACCTGACAACATAAAAAGGGTCCCAACATACCTACGGCACGTAGTTTATTAGATCCGGGGACTTAACCAGCCCGAACCTACTCGTGTTCCGATAACCACTCTCAAAACATATATATAGTGCTTATAATAATACATACATGAGATTATGGGCTAGTTAAATCATGATAATCATAACATGCTTGAACATACGAACTAGCCATGACGTGGGCCCGTGAGTCGGCCAAAATAAGAATTTATGCTTAATAAAATACGTACATACTTGTAGATCATGCATATAGTTTAAATTACCATAAGATCGTAATGGATAACATAATATATTCATGATTTATTTAATAATCCATGTTGGTCTTATAAAAATCATCTACGGATCAATGACTGGTAATCGATCTATAATGGTCATAAATAATATTCAAGCTTAATTGATTAGAAATTCAAAATCATCCATATTAAGATAAATTTAGAACTCAAAGGATGATCAAAAAATCGAGAGATAATGATAGGGTTTCAAAATCACAAGACCCATAATTAAATTATTATATTTTTAAAAAAATCAATATAAAACCCCATGAGTTTTTAAAAGGAATTTGAGTAATTAATAGAGAAGGAGCATGCGTGTGGAAGAATCTGCCCATTGAAGACCTTACATACCCGGAATTATCAACTCCCAACCCTCCTTAAAAGCTCAAGAATGTTATTGAAGGAATTGAGGTGAAAGCTTGAAATCTCCCTTGAATCCTCGCTCAATGTTCTTGCTTGCATGAATGGGAGTTTAGAATAGGTCATTCTATTAAAAGCCCAAATTTTCCTGTGCCAAACGACATAGTTTAGGGCCTTATATCGTGAAAATCAAAAATACCCTTTAATGAACTCCGCCCCAAACTCTGCTTCTGATGGAATGCACGAGTGGTACCAATGGGTCGTGGGGACCACCAAATTCACCCATCATGTCCCTCGTTGAATGGAATGCATAATGACCTAGTCTCGAACTCAAACAATGGTCGACAGACGAATCTGCCTTCAACCCACGACTGCTACATCACATGTTGTTAGCCTCCTAAACCTTGGCATCTCATCTCCTAACGGGTCACACCATGACTCGTCACAACAAACAATGGGCTGTTGTTATCCCCCGTAGAGTCCACTGGAAAATCTAAACTCAAACAAAGACCACAACCAATGACTCGAGTTCTAATTCTAACGGCCGCTGGGATGCCCATTGAAAGTCACCTAAAAACCTAACTCCTTCCTACGATTGATAACGACGACTCGTTGTTTCCTACAACGAGTAGTCATATTTCCCGTGGTTTGCACTATTGAAGACTAACCCTAACCACAATCGCAAAGGACGGCCCGGGTTGTATCTCACAATGGGTCGCGTCGTACTGGGGTTGTCTCCACTCGCCACCATCCTTTCCCAACCAACAACAACATACAATGACTTGTGGCCTGGACAGAAATGTTCTCGTGGTCCTGCTCGTGATGTTTTTGCTAGTTTTCAGACTTTCAACTTTCAAAGGTCTATTCTTAAGCACTTCGGTTTATTAAAACATCTCCCCCAGGAACATTTTTCCTCGAATGTACGAAACAAGAAGCTAAACAGAAAGATATAATTATCATACTCAAATTATGACTATTTTCACTAAAATTTTCATGGAATGACTACCTCCTTAACCAAACCACATAGCCGAACTGATCTCCGCTCTGCTATACACTCATACACATGAAAGAAACTTAACACATGAACTGAACATGAAAACTTAATGGGATCATAGAGAGAACTGATACCTCAGGTCGGAATTGAGCTGGTAGAGAACAAATGTGGGGTATCTAGCCATCATATCCGCCCGCTCCCACGCAGCTCCCTCAACATGCCGATTTCTCCATAAAATCTTAACTCCGAGATACTTGTTCCTCAACTTTCGAACTGACGATCCAAGATTTCAACGGGGATTTCTTCATAACCGAGGCCGTCTTTTTACTCCAATGCCGTTCTACCGGACTAATACAACTGGATCACCTCAAACACTTCTTCAAAAGCAACACATAGAAGACAGGATGAATCAAGATAACTCCAATGGCAAGTCCAACATCACTACACCTTACCACCTCTTCTCATAACCTGGTAGGGACCAACATAGGGGGACCTGCTCCCTTTCTTTCCGAACTGCATGAATCCCTTCATGGGAGATACTTTTAGAAATACCTGCCAACATCAAACTCCAAATCCCTTCTCCTCACACGCATACGATTTCGATGACCTCGAGTGGTTTTTAACCTTGCCTCTTATCAACTGAACCTTTACCATGACCATGAATCTAATCGTGCCCTATCATAGTCAGCCACCAACCTCAAACCATCCAACTGGGAGACCATACCTCCGCCCGCAAAGAGCCTTTAATGCTACTATCCGGATACTCGAAAGGATAGCCGTTATTATAAGAAAACTCGATTAAGGGTAAATGATCATCCCAACTACCCTTAAAATCCATAACACATGCTCTCAACATAACCTCAAGGGTTTGATTGTTCGTTCCGCCCGGCCATCCATTTGCGGATGGAATGTTGAAGCCGAGCTTAATCCGAGTCCCAACTCCCTTCTAAAAAGACCGCTGCACTGGGAGGTAAAATTGAGTGCCTCGGTCTGAAATAGACAAGGGCACTCAATGAAGTTGAACCAACTCCCAAATATATAACCTAGCGTAATTGTCCTACGAGTCCGTGGTCTTGACCGTAGGGAAGTGTACAACCTTTTGTTAACCTCGTCCACCACCACCCAAATGGAACCATAGTGTCGCCGAGCAGGTAGGCCTCGTAATAAAATCCATATTAATCTCTTACCACTTCCAAGCAAGAATGCTAATATCCTGAAGTACACCTCCCGGCCTTTGATGCTCGGACTTTCACTTGCTTCATTGGGGCTTTGACATCTGGCTACGAACTCCGAAATATCCTTCTTCATACCATCTCACCAATAGAGTTCTCGCAAGTCTCGATACATCTTCGTGGATCCCGATGGATGGAATATCTAGTACCATGTGCCTCATGCAAGATCCGAACACTCGCATTATCAACGTCCGGACACATAGCCGACCTGGTCTTAGGAACTCCATATCCCCTTGGGATAAAAACCTCTATCTTTTAACTCCGCACCGCTTTCCTTCAAATTTCAAAACCATATCTTTATCTTGTTTAGATTTGACATTAACCAAGGAACATTAGCAATAAGGTGTCATAAAATACAAGGTAGCCCCGGATCTAACTAAGAATAAACATCAAGGTGAAACACTGTAACATACCAAGAACTACATCCGTGAAGTCTCCGTTCCCACGGTCACAAGGCATAGAACCTATTATGGCGCGACCGCCAGCTAAACTAGTCGAGGCACCCTGGAGGGACATGTTGTTGGAGTGGCTGAACAATGGGCCGCGACAAAGCCAGCTTTTCTACCCCGATCTCGGCCAAAGGACAATCCTGAGTATGTGTCCGGTTTGCCGCACCCGAAACAAGCGTCTAAGCCTACTAGGCACCTTCCTAGGTGATTCTTTCCACTACATGCACAAGTTGGGAA
This sequence comes from Datura stramonium, assembly GCA_018107945.1. Taxonomy (NCBI): domain Eukaryota; kingdom Viridiplantae; phylum Streptophyta; class Magnoliopsida; order Solanales; family Solanaceae; genus Datura; species Datura stramonium. The sequence goes on from JACEIK010001232.1 coordinate 188,740, forward strand.
GGTGTGCTCTATCTCGCATGCTACCCCGCCCCCTCGAACTGGGCCCTACTCTAATCCCTCTGATCTAGATGGTGTACTAGCCGATGATGGTGTTGGGGCAAAAGACTCCGTGATGAGACTACCGGCACCGGCCCACCCCGATCTAGGCCGTGAAATCTCCATAATTGTCTGCCCCGGCACTCTTGGCCTCTCTCTACCTCCTCCGATACACTACTCCCATTCCACTGCAACACTATGGAATATCTATGTCCTTTAAATGCATCATGGCGATCCTACACTATTATCTTGAAGTTTGCCAACCCATGCACAAAGCGGTTCACCCGATCCCTCCGGGTCTTCCACTAACTCGGTGTATACTTGATAAGCGAGTGAACCTGCAGCATACCCCGAACCGACATCACCCGCTTCGCATTTGCAACTTGGGCGACCTTCAGCTCTATCTCACGAGGGAAGAACTGATCTAAAAAGGCCGTATGAAACTCTTCCCAACCTATAAGGCCCGCTCCCAGCGACCCTACTATCTCTCCATTGTTTAAACCTATGCGCCACCAGCTAACAGGCCAAATCAACACACTCCCCATTTGTAACCCCATGATGTGAGTGATCCTCGTAATATCGCTGATGAATTCATGCGGGTCCTCATCTACTTTTGACCCAAGGAACTCAAACAGTTCATTCCTGCAATGCCTTACTCGGGCCGCCGCCGCATTTCCATTTTTTGAAACATGCGCAACCGCTACCGATTGACCCGAGCGGTCAAGGCCTCGCGCGATCATCTCAATAGTCGTCAAACTCGCGCATGGGCAATCAAGCGTGGTAGGTTCTCCCCGAACTGGGGGCCCAAGTGGTGCTCGTTACCATTGCCATCCTCCGGCCATCTCCATTTCTATTTCTCCTACCATTCATTCTTTTGGGGAGACATGATTCTACAATCGCAATAGCACGAAAGTTATAAGGATAGGAGAATTTTCATCGCACGACATAGATCATTAAAGAAGGGAACATTTCCTAAATGTCTCGTGACCTCTTCATCATAACCGTGGTACACTTCTGTACCCATGAAAAAGACTCCTACTTAACGCGTTGTCAAACAGCAGACGCTTCAAAACTTATGGCCTGACACAAAGTTTGTCACGACCGAACTGGGGCTCCTGGCTCCAACACGTAATGCTGGAGCCCCTTGTAGACTCCAAGTCAACTCATGGAATAAGTATACATCTAACTTGACTGACAAATCAAGAATCAACATGAAAAGCTTAGCGGAAGTCTAAAATAACATAACAATAGAATACAAAATCAAGCCTAATACTTCCTTTTGTCCTAAAAAGCCTCTAAATATGACGAAATACGGGACAAGACCCCCAACTAACTCAACAATGCCGGGCTAAAAATACAGAGAAAGTCTGCATAAGTCTAGTCCTTGGGAGATGAGGACTCCCAACAATGTAAGATGCTAACTTAAATACCGACTACGAATGTGGTTGAGCATGAGAGTCAGTCCTTGTATCATGAGATGATAAAGCATAGAGTATGCGGCCGCACGTTGAAATATATCGAGTATGCAAGGTAAGTAAAATGGATATTTAAGAATAGATAAAATGCATAAGAGATCATAAGAGTTGGACAACATGTCATAACATGAATATCACGATAACATAAGGCTCAAGGTTTTTAAGATCATTAGTAACCCATCAATACCATAGTCATAAGAGAAACATTATAAATAATCACTTGAGTCAAATTAACATAACGTAATAATGCATAAAACACTGTAATGGGGGGACATTCTTATAACCGACATACCCTATATGAGCACATATGGAGCCCGACTTGTAAATCCTTAGTTAGGAGGGTGTTCAGACTCTGCCAAGGATAGAATTGTGAAGGGCATGATATCACACGTGAAATGGGCTATTTAGGCAAAGGAGGTCTCATCATGTCCTATGATGGAACGTGTTTTGAGATTCGCAAACTTGGCCTCAGCTCACTGTTAAATACTACTCTAAATATATATATATATATATATATATATATATATATAGTGCTCATAGTATAATATCCATGATATTCATGGGCTATTAAATCATGATAAATCGCGTAAACATACTAGTAAAATATGTGAACTAGCCATGAGGGTAAAGGGCCCGTGAGTCGGCCAAAAGCATAATTAGTAAATCATGAAATTCATGCATACTTGTAAATCATGTATATACTTTGTAAATCATAACTTCATAATGGGCATTTGAATAAATCCATATTATGACTCATAAATCATGGTGGATTTAAGGAATATTAATAATAGGGGTCAAGATCATAACTCAATTCATCATAGAATAAGCACAGTTAGGCATAATTTATTTGAAATTATAAATTTATAATTGAATTAGTTGAAAAATATGATCATGATTCATAAAATATGATGTAAATCATGAAAAGTAATAATCCATGGATAGATTATTAGAATTTCACAAGATTTAGATTAAATCCTATAAGATTTTGAACAACACTTCATGAATTTGGAGAGATTGGAAATGGGTGTGAATGAAAACACCCACTCATAACCCTACACCCGTAAATGGCTTATTCTTACACTCCCTGAATGCCCAAGAAGGATTGAATGAAACCTTGAAGGATTGCCTTGATCACCTCTCTAGGCTATCACTGTTGCATGCATGAATATGAAAATGGCCCAAAATGAATTTAACCCCTTTAAAAGTTATTATTCATAACTCAAAATGATGTAGTTTAGGCTCATGAACTTAAGGATTACGAAAATCCTTACTAAAATCATGTAAATAAGGCCAGCTTGGTACCAACGAGGGACCGAACGACTTGTCATCTGGGCCACGACTCATAGAGTCTTCCATCAAGTACACTACTTATCAGGTCTTTGTGATCCTCACTATGACTTAACGATTCGTCACTGGAGGACCACGACTCGTGGTCACCACTCGTCCGTATTAATCGACTCGATTCTTACCTTTGCTTCATCCTTCTTGCTCTGATGCTCCCCAATGACTCATAGAGTCCTTCCGTTAAGTCCACTCGCCATCCTTTTCCTCTTGTTTCAATCACCACTCCCCACGAATGCACCCTGAACAGCTCCGGGCCCGACTACTACTCATGGTCATGTCCATGGGGATCTCCTTTCTCAAACTTCAAATTTATATCTTGGGCCACATTGTGAGTCACATTAGGACTTGTGGTTACTCTTCACGGCCACCAAGACCGTCGCTCGATGCTAGATTTTAAGTTTTTCTCCATTTCAACTCCCAATTTTGATTTTGGCTAAAAGGCACCAACTATATTTGTGAATTTGATTTTACTAGTCTTGCTATTAAATTTAATGATTTTATTGGTGAATGCATTTCAATTTCTTAATCATGGAGAAGTTAAATCATTAACTAGAGGTGTGTGATGATGGATACTTAATTAGAGAGGGTATTTCTAGAGTCATCTTCATATTGTTTAAATAAGTGTAAATTTGTTAGATTCTCCTCAATTTATAATGGAAGATCAATCTGTCGGATTACTTGCTTTGATACTACTGCATATTCTTGCATGAAGGATATATTTGGCGTTACCTAAAATGGCGCCATTGCTAGGACTAGCGCTTGATATTATTGTGTTGATTGTTAACTTGAATTAGTCTTGCACCTACGCTGGTTTTTACTAACTCTATCGTTGGCTCATGAGCAGCTTCAGAAGGTCATTCACGAGATTCTGAGGGGGTGCCTTGTGTGGAGACCATCAAGCTAGTGGAAAAGATGTGATGTAGAGATGGGAAGAAAGACACAATGTTGTTAGTCATGATAAAACAGATGGAGTTGTTGATGAATCCAGAGGAAGGGTTTCCATGCAAGATACATCAAAGTCAACCATGACTATGAGTATGTTTATTATGGAAACCAAGGTTGGAACAATGTTCGGTCACGATACGAGTCGAGAGCAATGAGTCATCGTTCCCCTATGGAAAAAGTAATTTCGAAGTGGTGCTGAAAGGGTCCTTCACCAAGAGGGAGTTCCGTATTTACTGGGAGTAAACTCTTTGACCTAACCACTGTAAAGAGTCAAGGATGTCATAATTCAATAATTGAGGAGCGGATGAACGAGTTAGGCATCTCGTGTGGCAACTCAAACAATAGAAACAACACGCCCTAATGCAAAGCACAGATAGTAATATATTCGAAAGTGGGAAATTGAGGAAGAGATTGTTGGAGAATTTTTGAAAGGTGAAGAACTCAAGGAATCACTGCGCGTAAGGAGATAAGAAATTATCCTTTCCCACCAAAAAAGCTAGACCTTGATTTAATGAATCGTACAACTCCTCCGTCACGCCCATCTATTATGACCCTCCAAAGCCGGAGCTCAAACCCTTGTCCACTTACCTACGATATGCATACCGAGAATGAAACGTTCCTGCTTATCATTTCATGGAAGCTCACCCCATTGCAGCTAGATAATCTCATTGAGGTGCTGAAAAGGCACACTGAACTATAGATGGTCAATAGCCGTATATCATTGGTATTCCTCCCAGGGATTTGCACTCACAAAATCAATCTTCAAGAAAATTGCAGCCCATAAGTTGAACATCAAAGGAGGTTGAATCCACCTAAGTTGTGTAGGTGGTCAAGAAGGAGATTATTAAATGGCTAGATGTGGGGATGGTATGTCCTATCGCAGGTAGTAGTTGGGTAAGCCCGGTACAGTACGTGTCCAAGAAAGGAGGCATCGCAAATTTTTGGTTCTAAATGAAAAGAATGAAGGGATAGCAACTCGCCCAATCACAGTGATGGAGAGTTTGCATGGATTACCGTAAGTTAAACTCCCTGGATAAAGAAGGATCATTTCCCAATGCACTATTGACCAAATGTTAGATCGGCTGGCTGGTAAAGAGTACTATTATTTCAGGATGGAGACTCCTGGATACAATCAAATATCAATCGCACCCCGTGATTAAGAAAATCACATTTACATGTCCCTATGGCACTTTTGCATTCAATAGGGTGCCTTTTGGTCTTTACAATGCCCGCCTCTTTACGCAGATGCATGATGACCATCTTCCCGACATGGTGGAGGATACTATGGAAGTCTTCATGGATTACTTTTCAGTTATGGGGGATTCATTTGATGACTTCTTGACACACTTGTGAGAAGGTATTAAAGATGTAATGAGACAAATTTTGTCCTTAATTGGGAAAAATGTCATTTCATGGTCGAAGAAGGGATCGTGTTGGGACACAAAATTTGGAAAAAGAATTGAGGTGGATCAAGCAGTGATGACATTGCTCAGTTACCCTACCATGTACTATGAAGGGTGTTAGGAGTTTTCGGACATGGGAGTTTCTACCGCCAATTCATTAAAGATTTCTCTAGGATAGTTCATCCTCTATTTCGGTTGTTAGAGAAAAGGCAAAGTTCAATTTGATGAAGATTGTGTCAAGCCTTTCGTGGAGTTGAAGGAAAGGCTGATTTCTTCTCCAGACCATTGTAGCACCTGGATTGGTCAAAACAACTTGAGCTCATGTGCGATGCGGGGTGTGGGGTGGGCATTAGGAATGGTCCCGGTCAACGAAGAGACAAGATATTTCGCTCGATCTACTAGTGCAAGCAGCTCAACAATGCACAAACAAACTATATAGTAACAGAACAGGAGCTACTAGCTGTTGTGTTTGCATTTGAAATGTTCCATACTTGCTAGAACTAAAGTGGTGGTGCCACACGAACCATGCAGCTTAGGTATCTAATGGCAAAGAAAGATGCTAAATCAAGATTGAATGTGGATTTTGTTGTTACAAGAATTTGACTCTAAGGTGAACGACTGTAAAGGATGTGAGAATCAAGTGGTCGACCATCTATCACGCCTAGAGACAAATGGGCAGCCAAAGGAACACGGTGAAGAGATCAATGATGTTTTTCCGAATGAGTGAATCTTAGCCGCAACCACGATTTAACACCATGATTTGCCGATTTTTCTAATTACTTGGCCACTAGTCATTGTACCCAAAGTCTTGAACTTCTCAAAGAAAATAAGAAATTCATGCATGATTTCTGAAAATTCTCTGTGATGAACCTTACCTTTTCGAAATTGTACAACATGGTTTATTATGGTGGTGTGTTCCTTAAGTAGAGATGGTCCTAATTATAGAGGCTTGTCGCCTTTCCCCTGGAGGTCATTATGGAGTGTGCGAAATAAATACTTAGGTGTTACAATGTGGGTTTTATTGGCTTACATTACATCAAGATGCCCATGACTTTGTGAAGTAATATGATCGATGCCAGAGAACAGTGGAGTATTTCAAGACTCCGCATGAACTTCCGCTAACACCAAATACCTTAGAGTTTGAGTTGTTCGATGTATGGGGATTGACTTGGGCCCTTTTTTGTATCATTTCTTATGGGAACATAATATGATTTTCGTGGAAGTTGATTATGTCTCCAAATGGGTGGAAGCCGTGGTACCACAAATAACGAAGGGAGGAGTGCAAAAACCTTTAAAGAAACACATCTTCTCGTGGTTCGATTCCCATAAATCCATCATTAGCGATGGAGGTTCCTCATTTTTGCAATCGAGTGTTCAATACACTACTAGATAAGTATGGCGTGAAGCACAAAGTAGCCACTCCCCTATCACCCGCAAACCAAATGGACAACCTGAAGTTTCAAATCAGAAATAAAATCCATCTTGACTAAAACAAATAATGTGAATAGAACAGACTGGAAAGGCAACGATGATGCACTGTGTATGACTGACCTGCATACAAAACACTGATTGGAGTGTCTCCTTATCAGCTGGAGTTTGCAAATCATGTCACCTCCGATTATGCCAGAACACAAAGCTTTATGGCATTGAAAAGTTTAAACCTTAAATAAGGAAGAGTCACCAAAGTCAAATCCATAATTTACATGAGATGGATGAATTCATAATGAAGGCATATGAGAATGCAGCTATCTACAAAGCTAGAATGAATATCATGACCAAAAAGTGTTGCAACATAGTTTTTTTCCAATAGATTAGGTGTTTTTGTTTAACTACCGATACGGATATTCCTCGGGAAATTAAAGTCCAAATGGTCGTGGCCTTTAAGGTGTATCGTGTGTACGAGAATGGGGCCATCAAACTCCATGGAGAGAATGGGAGTTAATTTCAAAGTAAATGGCCAACAGGTTAAAAGATATTTGGGGTTGTTGAAGAAGTTGGCCGAACAAAGGCTGTGTATATAGATGAGCCAGGTCTTGAGTGACTTTCGTCATGCCACGACTTTAATAAGGCCCTCCTTGGGAGGAAACCCAAGCATCTTTTATTTTTTCTAATTTTGCTTATATGTTTTGTTGTTTTTGATTTTTTTTAGGATGGGATGGTTCACTTCGTAGAGCATGAGCACGCACCTACTACAAACGGCAAAACGCATGTATAATTTACAAAATGTCAAGTAGGCACCTGACTCCCACCTAGTGCAATCAAGGATTCAAGGCACATCGGCGACCCAAACCAGTGAAACGCCGACGGTAGTTCATGAATCCTGGGGCTCCTGATCCTATCCAACAAACTAAAGATTTTAAGGTAAAATCAGCGAATTCTACCCGTGAAGCTCCATGAAAGTATGGACCGGCTTGTCTCCACTCTGCCAACTAGTATACTGCAACGGACGGCATTGACTTTCACTCAAATAAATGCCGACGCATTCGCAAAATGCCGGTCAGCCGTCGATTTGCTCCCAAAGTCGTGGCATGTGTAATGTTAGCTGGTGGACCCATCTCATAATCGCTGTCCATTTCCAAGGCCGGTGTGGCCCATTGCAGAATACACCTTTTTTTTTAAAAAAAAATACCCCAAAAATTTTCCACTCCCCCTATTTTCTTTTCTCTTTTCCTCCCCATATCTCACTCTCCCCAAAAGAACAATTACTTCCCACCTAACACCTATTAATACCACTAAATTCCAAACACCCATTCAACTTCCCGCCTTTTCAATTTAAAAACCCCAAATTACTTTCATCTTCTTCATTCCTCCACGAAGCTTAATCCCGCAGTAGCACACAAAGAGTCCATTGGTAGTAATAATTTAATACCATGCTTTAAGGTTCTTAATATTACTGGTGATACTGCTCTTTATTGTGTTTATCTTATGATTTTTCTCTCGCTATATGGGTGAATTTGGTTTTGTTGTGTCCACTATGTATCCGGGTATAATATGAGTAGACGAACCACCCCTCAAATTTCCTAATGATAGATTGCTGACACCTTTCTTAAGGGCAATTTGTCATTTTTGTTGAGAAAAGATTGTGATTGGTTTGCATCTATATGGGGGTGATTAGTGGGTGGAATATACTCGACGGTCATAGAGGATCACTAATGGTGTTCCGCCAAAGGGAACGCTGCTGCACCTGACAATCAAGCTTCTAACTTACTCGTGCCCATCGGCGGAAGTCATCTGGGTGACTAGAAAAAATGAAACCGCTCTCGACGATGGTTCACCGTTGTCCCCCGAGCATATCACCCGGTCCTACCCGATTTCTTCTTTTTTCCTTTGTTCCTTTGGAGTTACAAATAATGGCACACTACTAACCTTCATTTGCATTATGTTTATTTCCCCGCACTCTCACACAAACCAAGCATCAGTGCACACCAAATAACACATAGGTTCCTGGGTTTGGGCTAGAAGCGGAATAGGAGGAGTATTATAGTGCTTTTAAGGAGAAGTTTATCATCCATGTAGAAGCCTAATTTGATGTGGAATCTTTCAAGACTCCATGCCCGATATCTACTACCAAATTGGGACGCGATTGGAGCCCATTCACCATACCGCTTGACCCATTTTTTCTAGAACTAGTGTTGGAATTTACAGTAATATAGAGCAAGGCAATGTTTTCTAAAGCATAAGGGCCGAATCAAGCATTCCCCGTGCCTAACATCGGTATGGATGTATGGAAAGAGGTGCCTCGTAATTCCGAAGCAATCAATTCACTTTATTGGGACGAGCCATCACACCATTTTAAAAAAATGATAGTTAAAAACCAATTCCATTGGGTAGCCAACTTGATTGGTGTAAGGTAAGACATAATGGTTTATCTCAGGCCCTAACATAAAAAAGATTTGAAACATCCAACATAGTGGTTAGACTTGGTTTGTGAAAGGTTGATACCCTATCGAAATATATCTAAGTCCTAAATTGAAGTTTCAATTCTCCTTTCTTGCATAATGGATCGTATACATCAATGTGGGGAGATTATCACGACGCTCAAACAAAGGGACCAAGCAACAAGCCACAACATTGTCATTCCTGTAACCTGGTGAGTATGTTATATATGTCTGCCGCTTGTCCTTTGTTTCGACCATTGATAGATGGTGTAGGCCAACAAAGGTGATTACATTGGCTACCAAAACCGACAAAGAGGCTCCTACCATGAAGCAGAAAAGCATACAAATCAGACCCTGCCACCACCTTCGGCATCCACTCGCACGCCCACCTCGCTCCATAGCGCATGAGTTCCACCGTCCTCCTGTTTCTTAACATTGCACAAAGGAACAAAATGCATGAAAAGTCACCCTTTGTGCGGTTAACCAAGGCTATTCCATCCATAACATAGCATTTCATCAAGAAAACATTGGCACCGCTAAAGACAAGTTGACAAAGCCTGCCTCTACAAATGATCTCTTGAAAGCGAAGTGGGTACTTTAAGACAAGAGGTGGCTGCACTCGTGCACGCCACCCACTAGCCACCCAACCCCATGTGAACCTAAACAATGCCCGCGCAGCCTCGAAGCACCCAAAATCCGTAGGATTATTGGTGGGGTGGATATGCAAGTGATTTAGAGGTAGTGTCCGATGAGGAAGCCTATCACAACAAACCGGGGCTGGCATTTTTCCGTGATAGATGGAGTGGCGACACTCTTAAGGGAAAAATGTCATGTTTTTTTGAGTCTTCTTTATAAAGTTGTTTTATGGAACCACCGAAAACTTGAAATGGAATTTTAAAATGAGGGAATAAAAATTAAGATAATGAGAAAGTGTTGGCACCATACACAGCATTCTGTCACATTGTAAATTCTTTGCTTGACTTATGAGTTTGCCTGCTTTGATGTCCTAACTTGAAATATTGTGATGAGAATGACTCTTGTGGACCTTTTAAGTGTGATGCCTTGTGTAGTGAGGAATTTTTTATGAGTCTCATGCATGACTTCTTATCTAGGACTTGCTCCAAAATGTGATTCAAGGAGAAATCCTAGATGTAGTTGCGCTGAGACCATGATTTTAGGCTTTCCTTTGTCTAGCCATTTCACCAATATACCCTCCTTGAGCATTGATCCTTGTTAGCCAACGTTGAGCCTTAGAACCTTTCTTTGGCAATCACATTACAAGCCTTAAGATTATTTTTAATACCACTCTTTGGCACCCATTCTCCCTAATTGCTAGTGACAAGAAAGTGATTAAATGAGGCTTTAAGCCTAAGAAAAAAGGGAGTGATAAAAAAATGATAAATGCGGCAAAAGCCTAAGTTTGGGGGTGTGCAAAAAGGGGAAAATAAGGATTTCAGTTTTACGTAGCACCACATTGTGTCAAAATGCATAAAAGAATAAATCAAAAAGAGAAACACAAGTTGTGTGAACCGATGCTTCCTCTTAAGGTGATAAGGCTATTTGTGAAAGACAAAGGGGTTATAAGGAGGGTTGTTAAAGAAATAAAAGTCAAAAACAATGAAAGAAGTGAAACAAGGTGAAGTGAGTGGAAGGAGTTGATGGGAGGTGTGTTTACAAAAAGCATTAGGGAGGATCTAATCACTACGACCAAATTTTCATCCTACCCTTAACCCGAGCCTACATCAGAACCAGAAATCCCTAAATGATTCTAAGTGCAGCTACTCTACATTAGTGGCGAATTACATGAAGGGAAAGCCTATGGGTCAAGTGTGTGCATGAAGATTTCTTTTGGGGGAGTGAGTGTGAGTGTCTCTTCCAAACAATCCCTTGTATGTATTCACTGATTACATGACAAAAGAGTACGAATTCTTATTTCGATGAGTGGCATCATCCCTTTTTGAGGACACAAGGACATTCAGAATTAATGTGTAAATAGGGCATGAGAAGTGTAAACTCTAAGACAACTTTGAATGTGCACTGATTATGACTTGAGATAATATGTGTATTTCATGGTTGAGCAATGCTCTTGTTTTACTAAATAAATCCTTTCATGAACCTTGTTGGTGGAAAGTGGTAGCCTATTTGAAACATCTTCCTTTTTTTTGGTCTTTTGGGGTATTTACTTCTCTTTTTCAGTGAGCATTTTTTTGGGTTGTCATAGTTCAGGTGATTGGTGATGTTTAATTTTGTGTAGAAGTGGAATATTTTTTTAATGAATGAGGATTGCATTACTTGAGGACAAGCAATGGTTCAAGTTTGGGGGTTTGATGAGTTGGTAATTTACCAACTCATTAGGCTCTTAAGCTTGAGTTTTCGCTTAGTTTTTGAGTTGATTATATGGATTTTATGCTCTTTTTTCTTTTGTTGTGTGCAGATGCCTAAATGTGTAGAAAAGAGCAAAAATGGATCAAAAAGAAGGAAGTGCGAACAAATTGGCGATCCACCGATGAAAATCGGCAAAACACCAGTCAAAGGCCGATTATCACTTCCTCTGAGGAAAAATGCCATCGGCGATCCACAAAAGACACCTGATTTTCTTGAATAAAGAACAAAGACCCGATGGTTCACAGATTGAGATTGGCTAAACACCGGATGAACCACCGATGCTCAGTGGAGTTGAGTTATGGCTTAATTTAGTTAAGACACTTGAAGGTTCACAAGTTTGAACTGGTGAATCACCAGTGTCTCCGCCGATTCCAGAATGATGCTCAGGGGTAAAATTATCAAGCACAGAAAAAGAGGCAGAAGATGCCCTATTTTCTTGGATATAAATACTATATAAGGTACTATGTACTGGGGGATATAGAGAGGAGAGCATATCACATCATTATTTTCCTTTCTTAGCTTTATAACATTCTCTTAGAGAGAAAGGAGATTTTGATTGGTAAACTTTGAAAGAGTACTCTTCTCTACTTCTTCTTCTTAATAGTAAGTTACAGTCGTTGTTGGAGACTATATTTGTGATTTGATTTTACTACTCTTGTTATTAAATTCAATGAGTTTATTGGTGAATGTGTTTTTGAATTTATTAATCATAAGTAGCTAAATCATTAACTAGAGGTGTGTGATGATGAATACTTAATTAGAGTGGGTATTGCTAGAGTCATCTTCATATTTTTTAAATAAGTGTAAATCTGTTAGATTCTCTTCAATATATAAAAGAAGATCCATTGATTATGATATGAAATCTATTTATTCTTGCTTGATTGTTGCTTATAAAAGAATAATTAAGTATTGAAAGAGAATTTAATAGTTGGTATGGATGAGAGATTGTTAAATTGGGCTAGAAATAGCTAAAATTGTTGTCTCGTTCCTCAGTAGTAGCTAATAGCTAGAAATTACTGCATCTGCTAATCCAAATCTAATCGGGTTGAGCTAAATCGTGGCTAGAGATTTGACAAAACTCTAGTAAGAGGTAATTATAGGGTTGAAAAGCTATAATTACCCACTTCCCGAGAATATTTACACTAATTGAAATTATAAGATGACCTAGCATGTCCCTATCTAGTTAGTATATCATTTACACCACACCTCTAGTCTTTCATATTCTTGTTGACAACCTTGCTGATCTTTCTATTTTATTCCACTAAATTACCAAATATAATTCACTACAAATTTCAATCCCCCCCCAATTTAATTGTTTTTAAGTTGACTCTACATGGTGCAAGCTAACTTCAATTTCTCAACCGACACTTGTAACTATCATTCACTAGTCTTTGTGGTATTTGACCCCGACACCCATCGGGTTACTTATTTTGATACTTCGTCCATATTATTCTTTGCATGAAGGATATATTTTGTACATTATCAGAACCCTGAGAGGCTCCAAGTCGACCCATGGCATGAAAATGACATCTAAATATCAACATAGATAAAAGCGAAAATCTAACATATATAGCATAGCGGAAGTCTGAAAATCTCATAACATCTGCACACCTGAATACATACACGAGTCTGAAGTTGAATACATACTATGTTTGATAAGCCTCTACTACTGACGAGTTGACGGGATAAGACCCCAACTAACTTACTAAAATCTGAAACTGAAAGTACTGAATGTAACTAATAAGAAGGTCCCTCGAAAGATAAGGACTCACCCACTCTGGCTTGAGATGTTAACATTGAAGATCTAGCTAACAATGGGACTGAGCCTGAATGTCTGAGCTTGTTTCATAAAACGATACATTATAATGTATGCGGTCAGTACATAGAATGTACTGAGTATGTAAGGTAAGTAAAACCGCTAAGTGAGTAAAATCAGAGATCATGCATATCATAAACATTTCATCATAAAAAGTCTGAGAGTAGGTGTTGTATGCTATTATCTGAAAACATGATTTTAAACATAACTGAATATCACAGATAAATCGAATGACCCAAAGCTGAAAACTATAATCATAAGTAAAACTGAACATTGGGTCAAACCTGCTGAAAACATAATACCATGACTGATGAGCATGCACAACTGAAATCATGAGGAACAATGGGAGACTCATCATATAACTAACATTACCATGACAGATCTTACGTGGTCCCGACTATTACACTCAAGCGGGAAGAGTCGTCCAAAGCATTGTCGATACTAAGGATGCTACCATGATATCGATATCAAGATGAGGGCCCCTTGGGGGCAGGGGAAGCTCACAAGAGAGGTCCCAAATAATCTAAATATACCTACATTGACACGTAGTTCTGAGGCATAGGGTTGACTGACCCTTAGCCTACTCAGTGCTAGACTACTCCCAAAAACTTGCATATGGTCTCCATTATTTTTCAATGAAGCTGAACCATTGTCTAGTGATGAAGCTAAATCATAACATACATGCATAATTTGAAATCATAATATGAGGATCCTTAGGCTCAAACCATACCACAAGCTGAAAATAGTAGGAGTCTAGACTCCAAAATCATGTAGTCAGCTAACAACATGAAATTTAGATAAATCATGAAACATACTTGATCATATTGGTTTGCCCAATACTTAAACATGCTTGACATAGACTTCAACATATGGGATTTTCCAATACTTAAATATGCTTGACATAGACTTGATTATTCAAAAATATGGACATAGACATGGGAAATTCGAAATCATATTTTTATCATATACATCTCATCATGCTTGAATATATATATCATAAATTTCAACTTTCATGAACTTCCATGGGTGGGAATCATAATTTGTAAAAACTTGAAAACATAATTTGTAATTGAAAATATTGTAAAATATGCTCATGAATCATAATTTAACATTTGAAGCATGTATAAATAATACCCATGATTAATAATTATATAATTCACATGTTGGGTTAAAATCCCATAGATTCATCAACTAAAATTTTTATGAAATTGAAGAGGGATCAGGCATAGGTGTGGATGAATACACCCATTCATAACTCTACATACCTGGGAGAATCTGATTTCACAACCCTCTTGAGAACCCAAAGGAATTTAGGGAAGAACTTGATGAATCTAAGTTTGATAACCCCTTAGAACCACTAGGCTTGCATGCATGGAGAGGAATAGGCTTAGGATGGGCTAAATTCCTTTAAAACACACTTATCTGAGCTTAAACGACGTAGTTTAGGCCTTAGGAACTTAAGAATTATGGAAAATCCCTTAATAAATTCGTAGGAAAATACTCACTGCTTGTCCCAACGAGGGACTGGACGAATCATCATCACTGACCACGACTCCTGGTCATCTCCCATTGCCAGAACTGGAAATTCATCATCACTGATCACCACGAGGAACACCACGAATCGTGGTGTACCCGACGACTCATGGTGACTAGTCATTAGGGACACTGCCTACTTCTCAACACCCAAATCAAACTCCTGACCACGGCCGACTTGATGACTCGTGGTGATGACCACAACTCGTGGTCTGACCCGTGGTCAACCTCAAACCCAAAATTCCAACTAAGTCCACCCTCCTCCTCACGAGTCACTTAACGACTCTTGGTGCACTTCATAGGTCACTAGACGACTCATCTTGTAACCTGGTGTAGAAAATTCTATTTTTTCCATTTCAACCCTCGGGTCTGATCTTAGGGCTTTCGGGATATTACTCAAAATATGGAGGAATTGAAAGAACTAATAGATTTTACATGCGGATAAAATTTTGAGAACAATAAATAAATTATATTTTCTTTGATTTCTTTAATTCTTTATCGAAATTAATATTTACGCGTTCTTCTTTTATTTTGTAAGAATTTTTGAGCAGTTGTTGTAATATTTCAGGCGTATAACTTAAAATATTTTATATTACATGTGTAATTTATTAATATTGGGTATTGATGTGTTAGATATGATTGATGTGTTAGAGATGATTGACTTTCTTGATCTATTCCTTTTTTGTTAGTAATTTTTATTTTATATTTTGACAAATGAGTCCAAGCACTGAAATTGCTAAAACCTTTTTTCTTATTCTTCTTATTTTTTATTTTTCTTGACATAAAATTTATATTAAGAGTGAAATCTTAAACTATGTTATATAAATTGGAAAGATGGTTGAAGCAATCATTTATATTCAGTTTCTTCATTTGATTTTATATATGTTAGATCTTTGTACTATGTTCTTTTGTTCTTTCAGAATTCAAAATTGTGATATTATTTGATTTATGTTGAGATTCTTTTGTTAAATTAGTTTGATTTATATTATTATGTATCTTTCTATTGAATTATTTTGCTATTGCGGATTTTAAATTATTGTGTTTGTAGACGGTTAAATTCTATCAAATTTAAATCCGTAAGAAATTAGGATTATCTTAAATTCAAAATATATTACTCCAAATAAATATTATGAATTAATATAATTGAATTAATCATTTGAGTTCAATAAATATGAATTTAATTAATGGTCCAATTTCATTGGGTTAGTCCATCAAATTGGGCTACGAATGAGTCCATTTTAGGGGGCCCAAGATGTCATCTTCCTAGAGGCCCAAATTGGTGTCACGTGTCAAATTACGTGTCACGCCAAGTAAAATAAAAGAGCCAATGGGATCATGCCACATGTACAAAATGACATAGCATGCCTAATCAAATCAAAGGCCAATGAAAATGTTCCACATGTATAAGTGACATATTCTAGCTAATCAAATATCTTCATATCAACTTAAATCTTATTGGTTGAAAGAAGTTCGTCCTTATCGCAACTCTTCCATCCTAAAACTAAAAATAGGGGTCTCATAATTCAGAATAGGACTTGAATTCTAACAACAAGCTAGAGAGAGCTCGTGGATCAAACGTTGTAGATTTCTCTACAAGATACAAGCATTCAAGCACTCCAGTTTTTCTCTACAAGTTTTAGAGATCAAAATGAAAATTCAAGAACAAGCTTCAACCTCTTTAATTTAAACACGAATCAAGATCGAGACCAACATATTTAAGATCAAGCTCAAACGCCCTTGAATTCAAGTACAAGTCAAGATCAAATTCATCAAATTCAAGATTATGCTCAAAAGCCCTTGAATTTATATTCGAAAAGAAAAATCAGAGGATTAATAGAGATTATAACACTCATATTCATAGTAAATACTATGATTGTTGCGATATTTTTTCTGTCTTGATTATTATTTTCTCGGCGCGAGATTTTATTATCTACAAATTGGTATGCCTAGTGGGATAATTTCTACCGCTCATCTCATCTTTTCAATCTTCAAAGATCAATAACATCGAAACATCAAAATGGCTTCTAAGAAGATCAATTCCAATTCAACTTCCCCCAAGATTGCTAACTCCAAGTTCTCTGCTGAGGTGGAAAGCATCCTTCGTGTTACTTTTGGAAGTTTTGGACCCATCACGAGAAGCAAAGCAATCATGCTAGGACAGCAAGCACTCCAAGTGCCATCTGCATCAACTCCAGTCTTTGGATCTTCATCTCCAAAAGGAGAAATATCCTCTACCAACACATCAAAAGAAGAATGCAATGTTGCCAAGAGAATCAAGAAGACTCTGGCTCTACTTTGACCTCTCTGGATCCAAGAACTCTGCTACGAAGGGAGATGATAATACTTCGAGTGATGGGTCTTCTCCACTCACACCACATAAGGTGAACCCATAGAAGATAAATTTATGTGATAATCCATTCTATTCTATAACTTCTCCAACAATCATGCAAGTGATGGTAACCAACACTTTATCTATTGAGGAGCAACTAGAGAACTTGACCAAGGTAATTGAAGGCCTGACCAAGTATGTGCAAAATCAAGATGCTCGGATTGAGAAGTCGATGAACAAAGTGGACATAATAGTGGAAGGAGAATCTAGTCATGCACCTGAAAAGGCTCCAGAAGTTCAAGAGACTGAAGCTCCCGCGAAACATGCATCACCCACTAAGGAAATTCCAGTTTCTTCTGAAGGGATGATTCTGTTGGACCAGCTGAAGGAGTTCATTGAAGGGAATATCAAGTACAAGTATGAAGTTACTTCCAAGTACTCTCCCATGTATGCAAAACCATACACCACAAGAATTGATAGCCTCAAGATGCCCGCCGATTATCAGCCTCCCAAATTTCAGAAATTTGAAGGCAAAGGAAACTCGAAACAGCATATTGCACACTTTATCAAAACATGTAACAATGCGGGAACCTATAGGGATTACCTTGTTAAGAAGTTTGTCCGCTCCCTCAAAGGGAATGCTTTCGATTGGTACACAGATCTTGAGCCTAATTCTATCGAGAGTTGGGGGCAACTAGAGCAGCAGTTCCTTAATCGCTTCTACAGCACAAGGCGTACGGTGAGCAAGGTGGAACTCACAAATACTCACCAAATAAAAGATTAACTGGTCATTGATTTCATCAATCGTTAGAGAAATGCAAGCTTAAACTACAAAGATATACTCAGTGAGGCTTCTGCAATAGAGATGTGTATCCTAGGAATGCACTGGGGACTTCTCTACATTTTGCAAAGAATTAAACCACGGTCTTTTGAAGAGTTGGCCACTCGTGCTCATGACATGGAATTGAGTATGTCTTCTGTTGGGAATGGAGTAACGTATGCTTTTGACCCCCGTAAAGGGAAGGACAAGAAATAACCCAAGAGGTGGAGCAAGTTTGCACCCAAGAGTGATAATAAAGAATCCATGAACGCCGATGTATCACCTGTGAAGTTTACTACAAAGCTGAGCAAGAAGCAGAGTATGAAAACAACTTCTTCTCGAGGTAACCAAAATCAATAATTAACCTTGAAGGAAATGAAAGAAAGGGAATACTCCTTCCTTGATTCTGAAGTCCCTGAAATTTTTTATGAACTACTTGAGTTAAAACTCATTGAATTGCCAGAGATGAAGCGCCAATGAAGGAAGAACAAATGATCCAAATTATTGCAAGTATCATCGACCTGTGGTTCACCCTCTTGAGAAGTGTTTTATTTTCAAGGACAAAATTATGCAGCTAGCTAATGAGAAGAAGATTGTGCTTGAGGATGATAAGGAAAGTTCTAATCAAATATCTATCACCTTTGGCTCTCTTGATCCGGTCCAAATATGCAACTACGAAGAGCTTAAAGAAGGACCATTAAATCAAGGTAAAACCCAAGTTGATGAATATGATGATGAGGGTTGGATTCTAGTGACTAGACGGAGACACTCCAAAGCATGCCCATGAAGCAATTTTCTAAACAACTAACAAGAAAGAAGATAGTGAGAAGACCAAGGAATCAAAAACATGTTGAGAAGTCAAAGAAACCAAAGGTGGAGGTTCTGTACAACCAGAAACCACGACGTCCTATGACTTTGGAGGAATTCCTACCAAATGGGTTCTACATGAAGATTGCTCAAAAAAACATCAAGGTAGAATGCTTTAATACCAACGAAGAGGTAAAGAATGAAAGCCTATCAACATTGTCTTCATTATCTCCAGAAAAGCTTCCTGATCCTTCTTTTCAAGAAGTTCACACATGTGATACAAAAATCACATTTACAGATGATAATCTTCTACTTGGAAAAATACTGCACAATCATCCTTTATATGCGGTGGGTCATACGTTTGAGAAGAGGATAAATAGAATCTTGATAGATGATGGATCTGGAGTTCACATTCTTCCTACTCGCACCATGAAGGAACTCGACATCTTACTTGAGGAACTTTCTGAGAGTCGCTTGATGATTCAAGGATTCAATCAAGGGGGGAAAGGGCCATAGGTGCTATCAAGCTACAGATCAACATTGAAGATCTGCGATCGGGCGCATGGATATATGTAATCGACGCAAAGACTTCATATAATATGTTGCTTGGAAGGCCTTGGATACACGAAAATAAAATAGTTTTTGTCCTCCTACTATCAATGTTTGAAATATCTCGAAGGTGGAGTCGAGAAGAAGATAGTTGCTGATGATAAGCCATTTGCAGAAGCTGAATCACACTTCGCCGATGCAAAGTTCTACTTAAAAAACTACATTGTGAAAGAAGTGAA
>JACEIK010001232.1:223060-236346 GCA_018107945.1 Datura stramonium
GTTATTTATTAGCTGATAGATAGCAGGATGCCACGTCGACAGGTATGCTTCTACCTTACCTTCAGTACAGATAAGCTTATTTCAGATCCCGCCAGCCCAGGCAGTTTCAGCTACTTTCTATTATTCAGAACTACCAGTATTATTGCTTATATTCAGTTATGTTCAGTTTGCCTTACATACTCGGTACCAGTGGTACTGACGCCCGGTTAGGGCGCTGCATTACTTGCCTGCAGGTACTCACAGACGAGGAGCCGACCCCTCGTGATTCCAGCCAGCACAGAGTCATCAACTCCTATCACTAGGAGCTCGATAGTCAGAGGTCTACTCTATTTTCTTTTATTATACAGTACGGGTAGGCCGGGGCCCTATCCCGACCATCTCATCAGTATTCTTAGAGGCTTGCAGACTGCATGTTTCCCTGTGGTTAGTTGTGCCGGTCGTGTGAGGCCGTGCGTATGTTTTAGTTGTTTATGTTGACCGTGTGGGGCCTTATCCAGTTAGTAGTTGGTGACCTTGCCGGTCACAGAGTAGTTTAGCTTCTGATTCAGTTCTCAGTGAAAACTAGTCAGCATGGTGGCCTTGTCGGCCCGCATAGGTTCCTTTATACTACTGTTGTTCTGGTTAGCCATTGTTGTCTTGTAGGTGGCTATAGGCCTAATCGGCCGGAGGCTATTTTACAGCCGTTATATAGCCCGTTGGTTCCATGAACCCAGAGTTAGAGCCAGCCTGGCACCAGAAGTTCTTAGGCTCAGTAGTCCAGCAGTCCAGGTCTTAGTAGGGTACCAGGTGCCAGTCATGCCTCCTAAGGCGGGGCATGACAGATGTATCCACAACTCTACCTTTCAATTCTTTTTGCGACCCAAAATATCTCTCCTTTTCTAGAGCCAAACTTTTTTTGACATTTTTGTTAACTTTGGTGGTCATTTTAATGGAGGACTTTAAAACCACTATATTTGAGGTACGTGCTTCTTCCCTTTTGGTAATGTTGGGGAGTCTATCTTTGGAGTCTCCTAAGAGGGGAGATGTCTTTCTTTACTACTTTTATCTAGTCTAATGGGGGTCTGAGGCTGTTTTTGAACAGTCTTTTCCCTTTTCTTGGTGCCCTTGCTTGAATTCGTTAGCAACTTACTCCAATTCCTCCCTTTTGGCAGTTCTAGTTTGTGGTTTCTTGACTGGTGTGACTTCACAGAAATACGTTTTTTTTGGGTTTTGAGGATTTCTACTCTTGAACTCAATAGCACATTGCCATTCTCATATTCCTCCTTAATTTCCTCGACCCAAAATCTATCTTTGTTTCTCCCTTTTCTAGAACTATTTCACACTTTTTTCCTTCTGCCACTACTTCCCCCTCCATCTTAGTGTTTTTCTTCTCTTTCTCCAACAGTCAACCTTTTATATCCTTTTTCAGAAGAAGGCCAATTGTGTTCTAATGAATCTCATAATGTAGGATTTTTTAATGATAGAGGGTTCTCCCCAGGTGGAGGTTGGAATGATGAGAAATGGGGGAAATTTCTAGATTTTCCTGGATGGGGATGGAGCCTGTTAGAGTGCAATGTGGTACTAATTTGTGGGTTTAAGTTCTTGTGGAGATGGCGACTGTGTAGGAGTTTTCCCCTGAGTTTATGCATGGGAAGTTTGAGGACTTAGGTCTTCCTTATCTGAGTAGTCAATGAAAGAAGTTTTGGGATTTGAGGAAGCCATGTTTTTTGATATGAAAAGAGTGATTTTGGGGATACGATAATAATGAGGGAGCTGTGATTTTCTTTGAGAATGAAAGAGTTTTCAGAGTTGATGGGGTTCTATGGTTGAAACTGAAAACTTGATAGACTGGGTTGAGAAATGAAATGGTTTATGGAGTTATGGTGGACAAGATGTGGCCTTTATGATGATTTTCAAGGTTGACAGCAAGTAATGATGACATGGATTTTGGGTGATTGGATATTTAGGATGGAACTTCTATTTTTTTCATGATGGACCAGGTTCATCAGTATATGGTCAAGAATTTTTAAAGCAATTTATAATGCATATGTTGACAAAAGGAATACTACATACTGTTTAGCTTATGGAGGAACCTAGTTCCTCCTATATGATTCTCCCTATATCTATTCCAAAGTTTAGACAATAGGGGTAATATCATCAGTTCCATTTTGATCCAGATGAAGCATTCCCAAGGTGGATACCTAATTAAATATACAAGACTGTGTTAATAAATTTTACTGTAGAGGATCAGAGTAAGCATAAGAATAATCTTAGTTTAGTCATTAGTGAGGAAAATAGTAATAGAGTTAGTGAATTTTTATGGGCTTAAGTTCCACGGGAATCCATTTATATGGTTCTCTCCCTAAAGCTTTTGTGAATATGTCATCTACTTTGTCTTAAGTCATATAGAAAACCACTAAGATATTTCCCTTTTCAACATTGTCCCTCAAAAAGTGATGACGTACATCAATGTGCTTGGTTCCTTTATGATGAATCGAGTTCTTTGCGATATTCACGGCACTGATGTTTTCATACATGATAGGCATGCACTCCATGTATATTCCATAGTCCTCTAACTATTACTTAATCTATAGTAGTTGTGCACAACAAAAGGTAGTTGGTACATATTCAGCCTCAGCAGCTGAGTTTTGCTTCTTAGTAGCCCAAGAAATCAAGCAAGGTCCCAAAAAGTGAACCATTCCCGATGTACTTATTCTATCAACTAAATATCTTGCATAGTCTGCATCTCTATATGCTACAAGCTTGAATGAGTCGCTGGTAGGATATCATAGAACTAGGTCCAAGGTTCCTTTCAGATATCTAAAATTCTTTTAACTACCTTCATGTGAGATTATTTTGGATTTGATTGAAATTTGGCATACAAACCCACACTGAAGACGATATATGATATACTGGCATTTAGATAGAATAGAGATCTAATCATTCTCTTGTATTTAGTTTCTTCTACCTTTGAACCAGGTTTATCCATGTCCATTCTTATTGTTATAGTTATGGGTGTATCATTTGTCGTTAAGTTCTCTATCTCATATTTGTTGAGCAGTTCCTTGATATATATATATTGATGAATCGATGTACCATACTTCTTTCTCTTGATTTAAATCCCTAGAATAATTCAGTTCTCTCATCATGCTCATCTCAAACTCACCACTTATTAATTTTGCAAATTCATTGCACAATCCTTCATTAGTATACCCAAAGATAATATCATCAGCTAAAACTTCGATTATTAATATGATGTTTCCCATTTTTCCTAAGAAATAATGTATTATCAATTTTCCCCTATTATACCCATGATCTAGAAGAAAACTTGATAACCTGTCATACCATGCTCTAGAAGCCTGTTTGAGACAATATAATGCCTTGTTCATCTTGTAGAGATGATATGGATGTTTATGTTATTCAAATCGAGGATGTTGTTTAACATAGACTATTCTTGAAGGTAACCATTTAAGAATAAACTCTTAGCATCCATTTTGGTATAACTTGAATCTCATGAATGTTCCAAAGGCTATTAGTATTCTGATAGCTTTCGTTCTTGCCACGGGGTGAAAATTCTCATCATTGTCAATAGTTTCCTCTTGATTGTATCCCTGAATTACTAGGTGAGCCTTGTTTCTTACTATTGTCCCCTGATCATCCTATTTATTTCAAAATATGGACCCTGTTCCAATCAAAATATTATTTCTAGGATGGGGAACCAGGTTTCACACTTTAATGTATTTAAACTGACTTGACTTCTCTTGCATTACGTTGATCCCGTATGTATATTGAAGTGATTTTCTTATATTTTTTTAGTTCAACCATTATAGGTATGCTGAGAAGGATCACATATTTCACAATTTTGACCTGGTCTGAATTTCAGAGTTTAATAGAGTGAGCATGTCTTGGATAGGCTGAGAGCTTTTATGTTTTCAATTGCTTGATCTACTTTCAATGGTTCTGATCTAGCCAATGAACCAAGTTCATAAGATGTTAGGGACTGAGTTAGAAAGGGTTCTTGTTCATCTATTCCACTTGGTTAGGAGATTTCTTTTCCCGCGTCTGGTCATTTATGATAGTTATCTCAGTTGAACTTTGTATTTCATGTGATATGTTCTCATCAGGTGTACCTGGTTCCTTCTCCATGTTAATGATGGGGGCTAACCCAATTTCCTCAATGTCTTTCTGAATGTTCAAGCTACCAAATGAGTTTGATTCATCAAATATTATATGAAAACTTTCCTCCATACAATTTGTTCTTTTGTTCAAAACTTTATAGGCTTTACTGTGAGAGGAGAAACTCAAGAATATTCCTTCATCACTCTTGGCATCAAACTTTTCCGGTTCTTCTTTACCATTATTATAAATAAAGCATTTACAAACAAATGCTCTGAGATGCGACAAGTTTGGTTTCATCCCTTTTAGCAGTTCATAAGAGTTTTTCTCTAAAAGTGGTCTAATCATACACTTATTTATGAGATAGCAGGTTGTGTTCACTGCTTCAGTGCAGTACCCTTTCGACAATCCACTTTCTATAAATATAGTTCTAGCCATGTTTTCTAGTATTCTATGTTTCCTTTTGATAACTCCATTCTGTCTGGAGCATACACTATCATGTACTAGATTGACTTCTTCACTCTCACTTTCATCTGAAACAATGATCAGAGATTAGATTTGGTTACCTAGATGAGCTTAGGTCCCTTTTTATTATTGAAAGGATGAATTAGATCTCTTTTGGCCTAGGAGGCAAGGAGAAATTTATTCTTATATTTATAGTTTGAATATAGGGACCAAGTCCGGGATTCAAAACCTCATAATTTGTCTTATGTTTTGTAGTTTGGAAATGTGAACCAAGTCGAAGATTGGCACACTCAAAATTTTTCTGGTTTGCATTTAACTTGATTATGCATTGGCCTTTGTAATGATCCATGATTCCGCAATGAGAACAGAGTATATGGTCTAGATTAAGACATTGTTCGGTGTTTGGGGATATTTTCTTATATCCTAGACCTTGTCTAGGACCAGAGTAACTTTCCTGCATAAAGACTAGTAGTTCAGAGGACCTAGTCCAGCTTAAGGTTCATTCAAGATCCAATTTGGCTTTATCTGGGTTCTTCTTAAAGGCTTGATTCTTTGTTAGCACTGTTTGCCTATCAAGTTTCAATTTTTTTGATCGTATTTTCCCCTCAAGATGATCCTTAGTATGATATTTAATTCTTCAATTTTTTGGACTAGTTCCTCTCGTTCTTCTTCCAACTTTCTATTTTCATATTTAAAAGAAGCATTCTCATAAGTTGATCCTTTTCAATTGCTAGAGAGTTGTACTCATTTTTTCTTTTGAGAGTATGAGTTAATATTTGCCTTTAAATTAAGAAAACTTACCTTAGATTTTTCCTCACAACCGTCTAAATATGAGTTTTCCATTAATGCCATGATATCCTAATCATCGAAGTCATCCATAGCTAGGAGTGATCGATCTTCAACTTCTATTATTTGTTCATATTCATCATTGAATGAGTCTCCTAAGACTACTAGGGCCCTTTTCACTATATTATTAGCCTCTTTCGTGGTGAGTCTTCTGTTGGATACAAAAAGTTGGATTTTTTCCTTTCTTAGCCTTTTATGCTTGATTTCGTTTGTGCTCTAGCTCCTGATGAGTTGGTAGTTTACTAACTCATTAGATCTTAAACTTGATCTTTTGCATGATTTTTACATCAATTAGGAAGATTTTATGCCTTTTCTCTTTGATTTTGTAGGTTTTGGTTTAAGATAATAAAAACAAAGGAATTGAACAAAGAATAAGTCTGCTGGAAGCAAGAACCTACGCTCCGCACATTGGCACATGCAAATCATAGGTGCATCGCAGAAAGCATTGTTCTTAAGTGAAGGACACCTGCAAAGCGCAGGTAGGCACCTGTGAAAAGCAGGTGCAACTGCAACGGAGTCCAGCAAATCTGCTCATGATCTGTGTGAGAATTGTGAGTCAAGATGGGCATCTGCAAAATGCAGGTTTTGCGCAAGTGGCCAGATCGCTGATTGGGTAAAATTATCCAACTCTCCTACAAATTCAATGTGGAAACTTCCAAGGGTATTTGAGGAAATTGTACAAAAATAAAATATGCAGAATTACCCTAAACGTACTCATGCATCTCATAACTTGTAGATCTTAGCAAAGAAGAATTGTAGAGAGAAGTAGAGAGAAGTCGAAAAGTACATTCTTCTTCTTCTTCTTCTTTGCTATTTTTGAGATAAACCCACCATCATTGCAGATTTTGTAAGCTTGAATTTCTATTAAAATATGATGAATGTTAGTGAATCACCCATGGGTATCTTCTCTTTAACTTCATCTATAAGTAGCTAAATTAATTGCTAGGGGTGTGTGTGTATGATAGGGGTTTAGAATGGATTAAGTGTTGTTGATTTAGTCTTAAACTTAATTACAATACATGAATTTAGTGTTTCCTCTAAGTTTGAAGGCTATAATTAATGGTTGCAAACATTAATTTACTTTTCTTATCTTGCTTTCGCTTGAAAGAGAGGAGTAAGAACTGGGTGAGAAAGCATTAGTGAGTATTTGGGTCATAGATATATGGGGTCGAGCTAGATATAATCAAAATCCATTTCCATCACCCATTAAAGGGCTGAAGCTAGAGATAGTTAAGCTCTTCCTCAAGTTTTCTTTGTAGCTGATTGATAGTATTGACCTTGTGGTTTGAGAAAATCAAAGAAAAATAGTTTAGAAACATCAGGTGTAGCCTTTGCCATTACTATTTATGTTGTAATGGATATTTGAGGCTAGTTAATTAATCCCAATCCAATCGACGCCCCCATCAAAAGCATATCCCTATTTCATTCTCATAGCCTGCAACAAATCAACTTGCCTTGTTTTTACTTTCAAATTAACATTCTATAGCTTACTGTTTTTCCCCCAATTTTCCCCTTGTTACAATGTAAACAATGATGCATGCCAAATTGATTTTCTGCGACTCTTGGTTGATCTATTCTAACTCTTTGTGGAAGCCAACCCCAACATCTATTGGAAATTTATTTTTTGACAATGACCACTGCTGCCTCTTATAAAAGGGAGAGTTGTATTGGGCGTGATCAATAAAATGGCATCATTTCTAGGGAGTTGAATATGATTGTCATTAGTTGTTAAGTAATTCAATTTTGTTGTTGCATCTTGTGTTGTTTTCATGTTTTCTTTTAGTTTTGCTGGTTATCTAGGTCTACAAAAGATGAGTCACGCTAGTAACGCATGCAACATGGATGGCGCAATGGAGGGGGAAGATAATCCCATAAACATGATGTGGCTAGTGCCATTTTCCTACCACCTATGGTAGGGAATGCAGTCTTTCATCTCACGGGTACCATGCTTCACCTTTTGCAAATGAAGCTCTTGAGGATACTAATTGGCACTTTCGGAACTTCATAGAGATATGCCAACCATTCAACATCATGAACATAAGCCATGAGTCGATAAGGTTGCGGCTATTTCCATACTTTTAACGGGTGAAGTGACAGTGTGGTTGGAGGTGCTGCCTCCGGGGTCCACAACTTCTTCAAATGAATTAACCGAAGCCTTCTTGGATAGGTTCTTCCCTTAATCTAGGATGCTACAGTTGAGATAAAAAATCATAAACTTTCATCAACTCTTGGGGGAGCCCATTCATGATGTTTGGCTTTGATTCAAAAAGAAGGTGGCCATTTGCCCCAACCATGGTTTACTCGATGTAGTATTACTTCAAAGCTTCTACAAGTCTCTTGACTCCATCAGCAAGTCCGGGACTAACAACCTTGCAGGGGGTTCGATTATGGACCAAACATATAGCTAGGCCAAGGCCTTCCCCCATAGAAAGACAAAAACAAATAGAGCCTGTCATATGAGGGACTCCGAGGTGTTCGCTAGTGGTACCTCATCTAGCCATCTTGCAGCTGAGTTGAGGAAACATGAAGAAGAGAGGGATGAGACCTTGGAAAAAATAATGACCCAAGTGGAGCTAATGACAAAGAATTTATTGGGGTCAGGAGGTAAGGGAGTTAATGCTGTGGGAACCCAAGGTCCCAACTAATATGAAGGATATGCATCACCACTGCAGTACTATGAGGAATGCCACTTTATAGCTGGCCAAATGACGGGTTCTCGTCAAGGGCGCCAAGGTGCTAATAAAAGTCCATGGTGTCCTCGTGTGATGAGAATCAAGGTTGGAGAGATCAAGTTGCAAACGAAGGGTGGAGTGATAGAGACAACAAGTGGAGGAACCGAGAACCCGTATGAGATGGGGATAGATACCAAAGAAGTGCAAGACCGTATATTTCACCTCCTAAATAATATATAGCCCCAATGCAGTTGGGTTGAGTGATGTGGGGAGCTCAAAAATAAGAGAGATACTTACTCATGTATTAAATAAAGTGGAGTCAACCGATAGTGGTGTTACTGAATTAAAAGGGGAGGTGTCTAACCTTTCCCAAATGGTGATCTCCTATTCAGTTTCAATTAAGTATTTGTAGGCTCCAATTAATCAATCGTCAATGCAAATGAACCTGAGAATGAAAGGGAATCTTCCGAGTGACACAGTGCCCAATCCCAAGAAGGATTGTCATTGCATGACTATTATTACTAGGAGTGGAAAAGTTGTTAGTAAGGCGGGTAACAAGCCCAAGATGGTGGATGATCCCAAAATAAATGAAGATGAAGTGAATTAGGAGGTGCCAAAAGAACCTATCGATGTTGATAATAAAGTGATGTTGGAGGAGGAAGGAGTTGATGCTCCTCCTCAAACTAAGAACATTGATAAAGAAGGTGAAGAGGCCACCAATGCTACAGGCTAAGTTCTTAGAGTCCCACCTCCTTACCCTCAGCAGTTGGAAAAGAAGAAAGAGGATAACCAATTCAAAAATTTCATTGACATTTTCAGCAAGTTGTCCCTATATATTCCACTGGTTGATGTCTTGCTCCAAATTCCCGGATATGAAAAATTCATGAAGGAGCTCCTCAAAAAGCAAAGAGTAGTTGATATGGGCACGGTGAAGGTTTCGCATCATTGCAATGATGTGATGAAAAATAATTGATAAGTTGGTATCTTAACCAACGTATTGGGATATAAAGTTAGATTTTTGTGATAAATTGATACAAAATAAATTACTTATCATGATTTCTCTTCTTCTGTATAGGAAATTACCATTCAGAAGAGGGTGAAAAGGAATCAAGTGAAAATATTTCAAAGATCAAGCCAAACAGCCTAAGCTCTGTGAGGATAACCAGCCCCAGACCACGGATGACCAACCGTGAGGCACGAATCCGTCGCTCTTATGACCAGAAGAGAACATCTCAGTGCTAAGATCTGCAATTGAAGCACGGACCATGAATCATGAAGCATGGACCATGATCAGCCGCATTCCAACCCAGAACTTCACATCCAATTAACAACGTAAACTCCATGCAAGCGTGTATCACAGATAGCAATACACGGGACACGAACGGGACGTGGATCAAAGGCAGAAAGTCAGCCATTTTGTGTCACTTGAAACATGATTGAAGTGTGAACCATTGATGGCTAACTGTGGCTACGATTCCACAACAAGTGTTGTGGCAGTGACATCTTTTTAATTACTAGTACATTAGTTATTTCCTTTTTTGGAATTTTTAGAGGGTTTTAAAGGAAAATATGTGAGAGAGAAAGGATTATCAATGATTGCTACGTTTAAAAACACTAAAGAGGGAAAAGAAAGTAAGGTTTTCTTTGAGTTTTGTCAGAGAATTTTGATAATCAATATTTAATCAAAGATCTTTGTGTTATCATTGTGAGTATATATTTCTCGTATTTTCTCTTTTCAAGATGTGTGTTAGGTAGGTAGAATTTGTGAAAACATGAAAATGTTGTATGTACTAATTAAATCAAATTTTGTGTGTAATAAATGTATGTTTTCTATTTTGTTATCTTATTTATCTTGTTTTTATAGTTGTGTCTAGAAAAATATGTTAGAGTTTTCTTCATGCCATGGTTCTTTCCTTAGGAGCTAAAATTTTTGTTATTCGTGTGTCGAACCGGGTGGTTGTTCCCAATGATAGATAGACAGGCAATTTTCTTAAGGGAAAAGTTGTGTTTTAGGAGGTTAAAGTGTGTGTATGCTGATAGACCTATGACATGTTAGGTGTTAATAGAGTCAGCATTGATTTTGTGAAACAAAAGCACCTAGACATGACCTCTAAAGTCTCAGTTTGGTTGTTTGGACATAATAAGTCATCTTGTCAAGTTCATCACTTAGTATTGAATTGTAGATTCTAGTTATATTCAATAGATGCATGTGCAATGTGTTGTGAGTCTTACTTGATCCTTGTGTGCGTAATTAGTCTAGAACTTGCTTGGAATGTTTTCAGGGCAAAATATTGGATTACAGTTCTTCTGGATCATGACAATAGGCTTTCTTTGAACTCACCTAATGAATACCATCCTTAGTCAAACCCTTTGAGCCTAAGACGTCACTTTTATTTCATTCTTATAGAAACCAACAACCCTAAATATGATATCTTCTAAATGCCCAAAAGTGAGCCTGCATGAACAAAAATGTATAAGTTTGAGAAGCTACCCTTTATAAAAATGCAAACATAGGCTAAAAGACTAAGTTTTTTGGGGAGGGGGAAGAGTTCTGATGAAATCAAAAAGCAGGTAAATACCTTAGTCGTATGTTCTTTCAATTATAAAAGAAATTATTTCATTTAAAAGACCCATTACTTCAAAAGTAACGGGCAGCCTCCTTCTTTTTAAATCTTGATTAACTCCCTCAACTTCCCCATATCCTCAACTCCCTCACCTTTCCCACTCCCTCAACTTCCCAAAATTTTCCTTTATTACTCCCATCTCATTTCCCTCTAATTCTATCACAAAATTAACTGAGAACAACTGTGATTGAAAGCTCAACATCAAGCACTTTCTCAAGACAAAAAGGTAAGAAAGTTCAACTTTATACTCTTTTTGTTAACTAAATGTTGCATTGTTTTGGAGGATTGTTTAGGGTAAAGTTTGAGTAACCCAACGATTGACAAAGTTGGTGTTTGTATTGTTAATTAAAATAGAGAATAGTGGTGAGGGTTAAGTTGACCTATCACGTGAAATAGAGTAACGCTACTCTTGCTTACTTTGTTTTTGATAAAACGCTGAGTGAAATTCATCATAGCTGAAGTCTTAGTAGGTTTTGATGTTGTAATTAGGTAGAGTTTGTGAGTTGTTAGTATGAGCGGGAGAGCATTACAATCATTGCATGAAGCTCTATGAGCATCCGATTGACTAACCCACCCCGATCTTGGCATGAATAGAAGGTAGAGTACTTGATCGACTGGATAGGTTCGTGAGTGATTCACGGATCGTGGTTCCTGAATCATGTCCGTGGAATCATCACGCGAATTCACTTAGCGAATCAAGTATATACTTTCTGAATCCATGGAGCAACCGTGAACCACAAAATCCACCGCAAATCAAAACAACCTCCGCTAAGATTGAAAGCCCTAGTTCGTGAGTCAAATGCTAACCGCAAACACCAGTTCGTGGAGCACGATTTGAATAAAAATTAGGACAGTTTAATGATTTTAATAAGGCTCGACACTAACAAATGTAAACTTTTGTGTCTTTGCAGGATGACCTCTCGAATAACCTCTCATCCTCGTACTGGAAAGCAAAGTGACCCTACAGAGAAGGGTAAAGGAAAAGAAAAAAGACTAGTTGAAGAAGAAACAGAGTCTGAGTCTGAACTAGAATTTGAAGAAGCCCTTAGTAAAGCGAAGGAAGATGAGGAAAAAAGGGATCAACTTCGCCATAAGAGAGGTAAACACGCTCTCCAGTTTAATGTTGTCCCTGGAATGAAAGAGAGAGTTTTCAACGAGATGCATAACCCTAACTTCAATGATGAGAGGCAGTTCAGCCTCAATAGGATTGAGAAAGATTTCCTAGATATCCTCCGTCAAATAAAGGAGAGGTACTAGGAAATATTTACAATCCCTCCAGGTCGTTGTTGTCCCACATTGGTCCGTGAGTTTTATGAGTCATATGGGGCTGCTCAAACATAAAAAAATGTAACCGGTCCACTGAAATTGAGACCATGCATGGAGAAGGTAAAAGTTAGGGGAGTTGAGGTAGACTGTAGTGCAAAGGCAATCAACTGGGCCTACTTTGATGACGATGACGCAGATGCCACCGATTATTTAGCAAAGTTGGAAAACCCAAGGAATCACTATACCTGGATTGCATCTTTGATAGCAGCAGGTACGCCTAGTTGGGCGTCAAATGGAAGTCAGATCTACAAGAGTGACCTAAACATTCAGGACAAGCAATGGTAAGGGTTCGTCTGCTCCAGACTTACGCCTTCAAAGAACGACAATGAGGTACCACTAGACCAAACAATTCTTATAGCCTGTATCATGATAGGGATTCATATTAATATGGGGGACATTACTAAAATGGAGATGAGGGATAAAGCTCGGCAAGAACATACTTATCTCCCATTTCTAGTGCTAGTCACGAATATATTCCTAGACGATAGTGTTCAAGATATAGAAAGAATTGATGAGAGCATTGGGGCAAATCAAGTGTTGGACATCACAAAAATTCAGGGCGAGATCAAAGCTGAAGAAGAGGAAAAGAGAGCCAGTGGTTGCTCATGTTTCTGAGACCGATTTGGGGATTGACTCTCAAGTGGAGAACGACCAAGCGGTTGAGGCACAACCTTCAACTTCTGACACACCAAGTGCAACTCAGTCAACCCAATCTATATCCGCAGATCGGATGGTGATAGTAGCAAACATGACTGCACGGAACAACATCAGGTTGACCTTGCTGATTGAGCACATACCCGACATGATTAAGAGAGAATTGATAAGCTCTAGCTCAAGTCCATGTCCAAATTCAAGAATTGGAGCATAGGGTTCTGAGCTCGAGGGTATTGGTGTGAGAGAGGCCTTAGCAACTCTCAAAGACGAAATAAGAAAGGTGAAGACAGGTGTTCGATAGCTGCAGCCTGGCCTGAGCATCTTTAATGCCTTGCTAACTGAGGATGAGGGTTTCGAGGATGAGAGGGTAGAGATAGATGAGGAAGAGCTAGAGGATAATCATGTGACAAGGGAGTTAGATAAGGAGCAATAAGTTGAAGTAACTGTGCAGCGCTCTATGGATGACATCATCGTGCAGATGATGGGCGCAGACCCAAGTTCTCGTGCTCCATCAGGAGAGGAGTTTGACACTACAGAGACCACCACATTGGCCCAGTCTGAGGAGGCCAAGGACGCCTAGAGTGTCTCAGGGAGATCCTACCTT
>JACEIK010001233.1:10147-20831 GCA_018107945.1 Datura stramonium
ATCCCAAGTTGGTCTTTCATAACCCCTGTGTGTCAACCAAGCAAGGTGTTAGGTATATTTCTATCCAAACACGGAACCTCTCCCGAGATTACTTCATGCTTCCCACATTCTCATGTCCTTACCTAGGTAATGCCTTCTCAAGCTATTTCCCAAGCTAACAAATATGCTCTTATGGTGATCAATCATAAAAACAACCAACAAATTAGAATGCAAGACGAAAATAACAATCAATAACTTAATCCCAAAACAATATCATAAAATTACAATCATAATCCATGGCTTCAACCCTAGAGGAAGGGTTCTTGTATATTTCTATCCAAACACGGAACCTCTCCCGAGATTACTTCATGCTCCCACATTCTCATGTCCTGACCTAGGTAATGCCTTCTCAAGCTATTTCCTGTTAACACATATGCTTTTGTTGATCAATCATAAAACAACCAACAAATCAGAATGCAAGACGATAATAACAATCAATAACTTAATCCCAAAACAATATCATAGCATTACAACTATAATCCATGGCTTCAACCCTAAGAGGAAGGGTTCTAACCATTCATGTTAGTAAAACTAACGTTAATCTACTCCTAATATACTATTAAACTACATACTTACACGAGATTGGTAGATGAGAAGGGAATTTGATAAACCCTAGATGAGTTCTCCCACTTCTCCTTTCACTCCTATGCAGCTTCCGTAATAAAATCGTGACCAAATGGAATTAGGAGCTAAGGGTCCTATTTATAGTAAAATGGAGAACGCAGTATAATTTGGCCTCGTCAGTGTGGAACGGCTCCTGTCACGGAGTGTATCGTGGAGCACTGCCCCGTGACACGGAGACTGCGAAAGCTCACTGGAAATCAATCCGAAAATCGGCCTCGGCAAAACCTTGCGGCGATGGCAACGTGGCACGCTTACTTGGGCAGCGCGTCACACACCTTTTGGTCGCGGTGCCACCATGCCGTGGCACGTTGCCAACGTGCATGGGGCTGTCTTGGGCAGCCTGCCTGCCGTGGCACGCTGTCGACGCAGCAGGTGGGCCGCTTTTGGGCCTCCTCTTTGCCGACGTTCGTGTTGACTTTCCAGTTTTCCTACTTCACCAATTCATGAATTAGCTCCTCAAAAGTCATCAAAAACCTACAAAACAAAGGCTAATCATGTTGGTTAGCACATATCTTCACTTTTATATAAAATCACATGAAAATATATCAAATAGCTTAGACAACACGACTAATTTAAGTTGTAAAGCGTATCACGGGCCCTATATTTTTTCCCGTGATTAGTGCCAAAACAGATTCTATGCCTTATCACCTCGCCAGGAGCAGGAGGTCTCCCCGGATATAGTCACTGGTATGCTATGAGTTTCCATCTTGATCTATATGCTTTGTTAGATCTAGGTGCTATCTTTTTTTTTGACACCTTACGTGGCTAGTAGTTTCGGAGTCAGTCTCAAAATCTTGTCAGAACGCTTCTCAGTCTCTACTCCAGTGGGTGATTCAGTTGTAGCTAGACGGGTGTATAGAGGATGCCCAGTCACAGTCCTTCAAAAGTTACCCCAGCAGATCTAGTAGAGTTAGCCATGACCGATTTTAATGTTATCCTCCGCATGGATTGACTATTTGCATGTTATGCCTCAACTAATTGTGGAACCCGGGCAGTAGAGTTCAAATTTCCGGTTGAGCCAGTGATAGAGTGGAAGAGTAGTTCAGTTGTTCCTGTAGGTCGTTTCATTTCCTACCTTAAGGCCAAAAAGATGATTTCCAAAGGTTGTGTGTACCATTTAGTTAGGGTTAAGGATGCTACATCCGAAACCCCGACTATCCAGTCAGTTCCAGTGGTATGTGAGTATCTAGAAGTGTTCCCTGATGATCTGCCGGGTATTCCTCCCGAGAGGGAAATCGATTTTCGTATTGACCTTCTTCACGACACACAGCCTATATCTATTCCACCTTACAGAATGGCTCCAACCGAGCTAAAGAAGTTGAAAGAGCAGTTGAAATACCTTTTAGATAAGGGATTCATCAGACCAAACAAATCCCCATGGGGTGCACCAGTTCTCTTTGTCCGAAGGAAAGACGGTTCTCTTCGTATGTGTATTGATTATCGACAATTGAATAAGGTCACCATCAAGAATAGGTATCCTCTTCCCAGAATTGATGATTTGTTCGACCAACTTTAGGGTGCTAAGTTCTTTTCAAAGATAGACCTTAGATTTGGATACCATCGCTCAGGATTCGGGAGAGTGACATTCCGAAGACAGCCCCCAGGACGTGGTATGGTCATTATGAGTTTGTGCATATGTCTTTTGGGCTAACGAATGCTCCTACAACTTTAATGGACTTGATGAACAGGGTGTTCAAGCCATACTTGGATATGTTCGTGATCGTGTTTATTGATGACATCCTGATATACTCTTGGAGCGAGGAGAAGCATGCCGCTCATTTGAGGATGGTACTACAGATTCTCAAGGACTGCCAACTATAT
Source organism: Datura stramonium (assembly GCA_018107945.1). Classification (NCBI taxonomy): domain Eukaryota; kingdom Viridiplantae; phylum Streptophyta; class Magnoliopsida; order Solanales; family Solanaceae; genus Datura; species Datura stramonium. The sequence goes on from JACEIK010001233.1 coordinate 12,632, forward strand.
GCAAAATTCAACAAATGCGAGTTTTGGTTGAACTCAGTGGTAGTTTTGGGTCATGTTGGTGTCAGGTGAGGGTATAAAGGTGGACTCTTAGAAGATTGAAGTGGTGAAGAAGTGGCCTAAACCAATGAATCCTTTAGATATCAGGAGCTTCTTGGGTTTAGCTGGCTACTATCGGAGGTTTGTTGAGGGATTTTCATCTATTGCAGCGTTATTGACCAAATTGACCCAAAATAAAGTGAAATTCCAATGGTCGGAAGCTTGTGAAAGGATCTTCAGGAGTTGAAAACTCAACTTACCTCAGCACCGATGTTAACCCTACCTGAGGGTACCGATGGGTTTGTGGTGTATTGCGATGCTTTTAGAAATCGTCCTTGGTTGCGTATTGATGCAGCATGGTAAAGATAGCATACACTTCCAGGCAGCTGAAGGTGCATGAATGGAATTACCCGACCCATGATCTTGAATTGGCGGCGGTGGTATTTGCCTTGAAGATATGGAGACACTATTTGTATGGGGTCTATGTAGATGTGTTTACGGACCACAAAAGCTTACAATATGTGTTTACCCAGAAGGACCTAAATCTGTGGTAGAGAAGGTGGTTGGAGCTACTCAAAGATTATGAAATGAGTGTACTTTACCTTCCAAGCAAGGCTAATGTAGTAGTAGATGCACTTATTAGACTCTCCATGGAAAGTGTGCCGCATGTGGATAAGGGGAGAAAGGAACTGGTGAAGGATATGCATCGACTTGCAAGGTTGGGAGTTCGTTTGGTTGATTTGACTGATGGCGGTGTTATTGTTCAAAACATATCAGAATCATCCTTGGTGACTGATGTAAAAGCTAGGCAAGACGAGGACCCTATTTTGGCAAAGTTAAAGGAAGCCATTCAGAATAAGAAGGTAGAGGTCTTCTCCAAAGGGGGAGATGGGGTGCTTTGATATCAAGGTCGCTTGTGTGTCCCGGACATTAATGATTTGAGAAGTCGGATGTTGCATGAGGCTCACGGCTCCAGATATTCAATACATACAGGAGCTACCAAGATGTACCGTGACCTATATAAAGTCTATTGGTGGAATGTCATGAAGAAGGACATCGCAAAATTTGTAGCTAAATGCCCGAATTGTCTGCAAATGAAGGTTGAGCAGTAGAGACCCAGAGGTGTGCTTCAGGATATTAGCATTCCTACATGGAAGTGGGAAGAGATCAATATGGACTTCATTACAGGTTTGCGTTGCACTCGTAGACAGTATGACTCGATTTTGATTGTGGTAGACAGGTTGACTAAAGTGGCTCATTTCTTATCGGTCAAAACTACCGATTCAAGCGAGGATTATGCTAAGCTATACATTCTGGAGTTGGTTTGGTTGCATGGAGTGCGCTTGTCCATCATATCAGATGTGGGTACTTAGTTTACCTCTCAGTTCTGGAGATTGTTTCAGAAGGGACTTAGGACTTAGGTCAAGCTTAGCACAGCCTTTCACCCGCAAATAGATGGTCAGACGAAAAAGACTATTTAGACTCTTGAGGATATGTCGAGAGCCTGTGTTATTGATTTCAAGGGTAGTTGGGATGATCGTTCGCCTCTCATCGAGTTTGTGTATAACAACAACTACCAATCCAGCAATCAGACGGCTCCGTTTGAGGCTCTCTATGGGCAGAGATGTAGATCGCCTATTGGTTAGTTTGAAGTCGGTAAAGATGCGATGATAGGATCGCATTCAATCCACGAGGCCATGAAGAAAGTTTAGCTCATAGGGGACAGGTTAAAAACAACTCAAAGTCGCCAAAAGTCCTATGCTGATGTGAGAAGCAGGGAACTTGAGTTTGAAGTTGATGATTGGGTGTTTCTAATGGTGTCTCCCATGAAGGGCGTGATGAGGTTCGGAAAGAAAGGGAAACTCAAATCCTGATATGTAGTCCCGTATCGGATTGCGAGATGCGTGGGCAAGGTGGCTTATGAGTTAGAATTACCCTCAGAGTTAGCTTCAGTTCATCCCGTTTTCCATGTATCGCTCTTAAAGAAGTGCTTGAGTGATCCAGCTTTAGTTGTTCCGGTGGAGAGTGTAGGAGTGAAAGACAACCTTAGTTATGAGGAGATTCTGGTGGAGATATTGGATCGTCAGGTTAGGAAGCTAAGGAACAAGGAAGTATCTTCAGTCAAGGTTTTATGGAGGAATCAACATGTTGAGGGAGCTACATGGGAAGCTGAAGCAGATATAATGGCTAGATCACATTTATTCCCTACCAGCTCAGTTCCAGCTTAAGGTATCAGTTTTCACCCTAAAACTCTATTCAGTTTCATGATATGTTCATGTGCCCTAGTTTCTTTCATTTGCATGTATGTATGTATGATTCATGAATTCAGTTCAACCATGTAGTTTGAATCGGAGTTAGTCATTCCGTAAGTTTTCAGCTAATATGATAAGTATTTGAATATGCTGATTGCATTTCTCTGCTTTTCTGTATGATTTCCAACATTCAAGGATGAATGTTCCCAAGTGGGAGATATTGTAATGCCCCGGAAACAGATCAGACCCGAGAGTTGCAATGGAGAAAAACTGGAAATACTGCACCAGGTCACAAAACGAGTCTTTTTGTGACCTGTGGGGTAGACCACGAGTTGTGAAGTGACTCATGGTGAGGCGCTAGACTTGAGTTTGGAAATTTGTAATTTGGGGTCACCACGGGCATGTCCACGAGTCGTGGTCACACCCTACGACTCATTGAGTCAACCATGGCCAGGATTGGCAAAGAGTTGATGATTTTTGGACAGTAAAGACCACGAGTCGTGGTCACAGTAATGACTTGTACAGTGTCTCGTGATGAGCCCTAGGGAAATATTTGTGGTGTACCCAACGATTGGTGGCCTCGAGTCGTTGATTTGGACGACGACTCGTCGAGTCCCTAGTGGGGACTGACAGACAGTTATTTTGTGCGAATTTAGTAAGGGATTATCGGTAATTTATATGATCCTAAGGCCTAAACTACGTCATTTTAAGCTATGAATAATGAGTTTTAAGAGGGGTAAGTTCAATCTAGGCTATTCCTATTCATGCATGCAAACATAGAGAGTTAGAGAGGTGATCAAGTTCAATTCCTTCAAGTTTTTCTCCAATTCTTCATTGGGAAATTAAGGGAGTGATAGAATCTGATTCTCTCAGGTATGTAGGGTTATGAATGGGTGAATTCGTTCACATCCATGCCCAATCCCTCTCTAAATCATGAAAATTCATAGCTTGATCATATGCGATTTTAACCCAATGCATGAAATTCCTAATTTTCTACATAGGTATGATCTAAGTATGCTTTTATTATTAATTTATGATTTATGGGCAAGTTTTACATTGTTTTCAATTTAAATCATGCTTTCAAGCTTTATAAATTATAATGCCCATTTATGAGAAGTTCGTGAAAGTTGAGATTTATGATGAACGTTCAAGTAGGATGAGATATTATTGATGAAAAGCACGTTTTCAAGTTACCCATATTTATAATCATGTTTTCAAGTGAATTAAGTATTTTCAAGCATGATTAAAGTATTGGGCAATGTCCATATATTCAAGTATGATTTATGATTTCACGAATTAGCTTACCACATGGTTTTGGAGTTAAGACTCCCAATTATTTTAAGCTTGTGATATGGTTTGAGATAAAGCTCCTCATGTATGATTTCAAATTTGATATGTATTTGATTATTCAACTTCATCAATAGATGATAGTAAGCTTCGTTGGAAAAACGATGGAGAGCATATGCATGTTTTTGGGAGTATTGTCTAGCATCGAGTAGGTTAAGGGTCGATCCACCCTATGCCTCAGAACTAAATATGTACTTTGGGACCTCCCTTGTGAGCTATCCCCTACCTCAAATAGGCCTGGCAAGGCTTTAGATGGCTCTACCCACATGAGTGTGACAGTTGGCACCACGTAAGCTCTACCGTGGTAATGTCGGTTATAAGATGAGTCTCCCATTGTTCCTCATGATTTCAGTTATGCATGTTTATCAATCATGATATATATATATATATATGTTCAATTTTACTTATGATTATTAGATTTCTACTTTGGGTCATTTGATTCATTTATGATCTTCAGTTATGTTCAGATCATGATTTCAGAAAATAGCATGCAATCCCTACTCTCAAATTCTCGATTTGATTACGTTTCATATTATGCATGTTTTAAATGATTTTACTTATTTAAGAGATTTTACTTACCTTGCATACTCGGTATTCCACGTACTAACCACATACTCTATGTTGTATTGTTTTATGATACAGACTCTGATCTCCAGACTCAACCCCACCATTAGCCAGTTTTGGAGTTAGCATCCAGCTTAGTAGTGAGTCCTCATCTCCCAAGGACCATTTTCTATCAGATATCTTTGTACTTTAAGTTTTCAGACTTGTCGGATTAGTTGGGGGTGTTGTTTCATCAACCCATTAGTTCTGTAGTGGCTTTCAGACTATATGTAGTAATCAACCGTCATGTATTATGTGGACTTCGATTTCAATGTTATGTTATGCTTAGGCTTCCTCTATGTTTATTATATCAAGTCTTACGCTGCATTTGATTGAGTTAGAAGTATGTTCATGTCATGGGTCGACTTGGGATTTTTCAGGGCTCATTATCCTATATCTCAATCCGGGCCTATGTTCGGGTCGTGACAATTGATACACTCTTAGTTCATTAACATTATTGTATTCTTTATCCATATAAATCAAAGAGTTAGTATGTCTTTATCATCATGCGATGTTTTGAGGTCGTAGTATCTGGGATCTTTATTGAGAATAAAGTATACTATGTTTAATTGCTCAAAATAGACCTTATACCCCGCCAATAGTTGTTATAATCAAAATAAAATCTTGTTTGTCAAATTCCCATCCAAGTCGAATCTTGAGAAGATTATATTTACAAAGAGTAAGTATTAGAACATTGTTGAGTTCCTATTATATTAATCTCATAAATTACTCATCAAGCACCATATTGAGCATTCGTAATCTTACCCATGATCAGTTTTTAGCCTGCTTGTGGATTTCGAGTTGAGAAAGAGATCTTTATAAAAGATTTTTGAGTTATTTGTAGTTGACTTGCAGACACACACACACACATATATATATATATATAGAGAGAGTGTGTTGAGCCTGTAGTCACCACCGAGGTGTAATCAGTTAGGTAAGGTCTTTTATGGCAATACTATACACCACTAAGTTATAATTAGTTAGGCAGGGCCTTATATGGCATGTACTGTTATACACCATTGAACTATAATTGGTTGGGGATATATATAGGCATATAGAGTTTAGTAAGACCCTCTGTGGCATCTGAGTTGCATTTGAGTTACAATTGAGTTATACTTGAGTTGCATTAAGTTATAGTTAAGTTGCAGATTATCCGCCTGATACGGAACTTTGAGTTTCAATTTGATACTATACCTATATTTTATTGCAGATTAGTATACAATTATAATTCTTGTCTTACATACTAGTGTATATTTTATTGTACCAGCTCTCCTTTGCTTAGGGGAACTGCATTTTGTGCTGCAGATTCAGATAGAGCCCTATATCGACCTCTTAAATAGTAGGTTACTACTTTTACCTTTTGGTTGGTAAGCTTCATCCCTCCTGGAGCGGTTGGCACTAGAGGTTTAATTATGTGTTGAGTATGTTTATAGTAGATAGGTAGATCAGAGCTTTATCCCTTCTACAAAATAGTCAGTTATTCTTAAACACTTGTAGACAGATAATTTAGGTTGTTAGCATGTTGTTCATGGACTTGCTGGACTTTTGTTATTTATTATAGATTATAGCCTTATCAACTTATTGGTTATCTATTAGCTAAGGTTATGGACTTGTCAACCTTATATAAGTTGTTTGAGATGTTGTAACCTTATTTATCTAGTATATTCTTTTTGGTAGTACTATTATTATGTCGGCCTCATCAGTCCAACTGTTATCCTAATTATATGAGTTTCAGTGGTTAGCTCAATTCAGTGAGACACTGGATGCTGGTTGCATCATGTTACGACCCGAACGGAGGTCCAGATCGCAACACTGCACAAGGAGCCCCGAGAGACTCCAAGTCAACCCATGGAACGAACATACATCTAACTCAATCAATAAATCTGAAGAATCATCAAGATAATCATAGCAGAAATCTAAATTAAACATAACAACAGAATACACTATCTGAAGCTGAATACATCCTTTGTCTGAAAAGCCTCTAAACATGACGAGTTGATGGGACAAAATCCCAGCTAACTCAACAAAGCTGAAACTGAAAATACATAGAGGAATCTAAACAAGCTTTGAACTCCAGAGATGAGGACTCACCACAACATAAGATGCTAACTCTGAAGATTGACTATGAATGTGACTGAGCTTGAGAGCCGGGTCCTGTATCATGAAGTGGTACAACATAGAGTATACGGTCAGTACGTGGAATGTACCGAGTATGCAAGATAAGTAAAATCGCAAGTAAGTAAAATCATTTAAAGAAATGCATAATGTAAAACATAATAATAAGAATCTGAGAGTAGGTCTTGCATGCATTCTTTCTGAAATAATGATCTCATCATTACATAATCATAACTATATCGATTGACTCAAGCTGAAATCTGATAGTCATGAGTAGAACTGAACATTAAGTCAAACCTGTGTTAGAAAATATATGGATATAGGAATCTCATGAATGATAAATATGCATAACTGAAACCATGAGGAACAATGGGAGACTCATCTTTTACCCGACATACCACGATAGAGCTTATGTGGTCCCAACTATCACACTCAAGTGGGTAGAGTCATCCAAAGCCACGCCAGGGCTAGGGACAATACTGCTCGTGGGCCAATAGGGCCGGTGATATCTTACAAGGGAGGTCCCAAAGTAATATATATATAATAGTATAAACCTACTTTGACATGTAGTTCTTAGGCATAGGGTGATCGACCCTTAGCCTACTCGGTGCTAGACACTACTCACAAAAATATGCATATGCTCTACATCATTTTTCAACTAAGCTCAGCATCGTCTATTGACAAAGATCAATCATCAAATACATCTCAAATATGAAATCATGCATATGAGAAGCTTTAACTCAAACCATACCACAAACTGAAAAATAATTGGGAGTCTTCGCTCCAAAACCATGTGGTAAGCTTAATTCAAGAATTCATAAATCATACTCTGAACATGTGGGCATTTTCCAAAGCTTTATCATGCTTGAAAATACTCAATTCACAGCGAAAACATGATTATAAACATGGGTAGCTTGACAGCATGATTTTTATCATAATATCTCATCATAATCATACATTCATTTCAAATCTCATCTTTCATGAACTTCTCATCAATGGGTTTTTAATTCATAAAATTAGAAACATAATTTTAATTGAAAATGATATAAAACTTGCCCATGATTCATAATTCATTAGTATTTACTTATTTAAATCATACCCATGTAGAGAAATTAGGAATATCATGCATTGGGTTAAAACCCCATAGATTAGACATAGAAAACTCATGACTTAGAGAGGGATTGGGCATGGGTGTGAAAGAATTTACCCAACCCTACATACCTGTTGGTAGCTGATTCTTACACTTTTTTAGATGCTCAATAGGAATTGAGGATAAATTGAAGAACACTAAGATTGATCACCATCTCTCACCTTCTACCTTGCATGCATGAATGAATATGGCCTAAAATGAACTTAACCCCTTTAAAAGTAATCAGTCATAACTCAAAATGACATAGTTTAGGCCTTAGGAACTTAAAAATTACGGAAAAGACCTTACTAAAATCGCAGAAAAAAACTGCCAGTTGGTCCCCACGAGGGTTCTAATGACTCGTTATCATGGGCCACGACTCGTGGAGTCATCCGTCAGGTACACTGCTTATCCGGTCTTCAGGGCTCCTCACGGGTGACTTAACGATTCATTGGTGGTGACCAGGACTCATGGTCACCACTAATCTTGGGTATAATTGCATGCCCAAGTGATACTTTATTACCTAATTTGGACTTGTTTATCTACTTTTATGTGTACATTCTCATGTTGTTTTTAGGTAAATGTGTATTTATACTAACCAACATGATTAGTTATTGTTTTTTGCAGTTAGAATGAATTTTGGAAACTAATCTACAAGTTGGTGAAGTGGAGGAATGGACTCAGAAGCAAAACTCGGAAGTTGGCAAGAAAATGCTGA